>CAXKTH010000089.1:0-187500 GCA_964056705.1 Troilus luridus
CCCTAGAGGGATTTCAATGTCCCTAGAGGGATTTCTATGTCCCTAGAGGGATTTCTATGTCCCTAGAGGGATAGATTTCTATGTCCCTAGAGGGATTTCTATGTCCCTATAGGGATTTCTATGTCCCTAGAGGGATTTCTATGTCCCTAGAGGGATTTCTATGTCGCTAGAGGGATTTCTATGTCGCTAGAGGGATTTCTAGGTCCCTAGAGGGATTTCTAGGTCCCTAGAGGGATTTCAATGTCCCTAGAGGGATTTCTAGGTCCCTAGAGGGATTTCTATGTCCCTAGAGGGATAGATTTCTATGTCCCTAGAGGGATTTCTATGTCCCTAGAGGGATTTCTATGTCCCTAGAGGGATTTCTAGGTCCCTAGAGGGATTTCTATGTCCCTAGAGGGATAGATTTATATGTCCCTAGAGGGATTTCTATGTCCATAGAGGGATTTCTATGTCCCTAGAGGGATTTCTAGGTCCCTAGAGGGATAGATTTCTATGTCCCTAGAGGGATTTCTATGTCCCTAGAGGGATTTCTAGGTCCCTAGAGAGAGAGATTTCTATGTCCCTAGAGGGATTTCTAGGTCCCTAGAGGGATTTCTAGGTCCCTAGAGGGATTTCTAGGTCCCTAGAGGGATTTCTAGGTCCCTAGAGGGATTTCTAGGTCCCTAGAGGGATTTCTAGGTCCCTAGAGGGATAGATTTCTATGTCCCTAGAGGGATTTCTATGTCCCTAGAGAGATTTCTATGTCCCTAGAGAGATTTTTAGGTCCCTAGAGGGATTTTAATGTCCCTAGAGGGATTTCTAGGTCCCTAGAGGGATAGATTTCAATGTCCCTAGAGGGATTTCTAGGTCCCTAGAGGGATTTCTATGTCCCTAGAGGGATAGATTTCTATGTCCCTAGAGGGATTTCTATGTCGCTAGAGGGATTTCTATGTCCCTAGAGGGATTTCTATGTCCCTAGAGGGATTTCTATGTCACTAGAGAGATTTCTAGGTCCCTAGAGGGATTTCAATGTCCCTAGAGGGATTTCTAGGTCCCTAGAGGGATAGATTTCTAGGTCCCTTGAGGGATTTCTATGTCCCTAGAGGGATTTCAATGTCCCTAGAGGGATTTCTATGTCCCTAGAGGGATTTCTATGTCCCTAGAGGGATAGATTTCTATTTCCCTAGAGGGATTTCTATGTCCCTATAGGGATTTCTATGTCCCTAGAGGGATTTCTATGTCCCTAGAGGGATTTCTATGTCGCTAGAGGGATTTCTATGTCGCTAGAGGGATTTCTAGGTCCCTAGAGGGATTTCTAGGTCCCTAGAGAGAGAGATTTCTATGTCCCTAGAGGGATTTCTAGGTCCCTAGAGAGAGAGATTTCTATGTCCCTAGAGGGATTTCTAGGTCCCTAGAGGGATTTCTAGGTCCCTAGAGGGATAGATTTCTATGTCCCTAGAGGGATTTCTATGTCCCTAGAGAGATTTCTAGGTCCCTAGAGGGATTTCTATGTCCCTAGAGGGATTTCTAGGTCCCTAGAGGGATTTCTAGGTCCCTAGAGGGATTTCAATGTCCCTAGAGGGATTTCTAGGTCCCTAGAGGGATTTCTATGTCCCTAGAGGGATAGATTTCTATGTCCCTAGAGGGATTTCTATGTCCCTAGAGGGATTTCTATGTCCCTAGAGGGATTTCTAGGTCCCTAGAGGGATTTCTATGTCCCTAGAGGGATAGATTTATATGTCCCTAGAGGGATTTCTATGTCCATAGAGGGATTTCTATGTCCCTAGAGGGATTTCTAGGTCCCTAGAGGGATAGATTTCTATGTCCCTAGAGGGATTTCTAGGTCCCTAGAGGGATTTCTATGTCCCTAGAGGGATAGATTTCTATGTCCCTAGAGGGATTTCTATGTCCCTAGAGGGATTTCTATGTCCCTAGAGGGATTTCTAGGTCCCTAGAGGGATTTCTATGTACCTAGAGGGATAGATTTATATGTCCCTAGAGGGATTTCTATGTCCATAGAGGGATTTCTATGTCCCTAGAGGGATTTCTAGGTCCCTAGAGGGATAGATTTCTATGTCCCTAGAGGGATTTCTATGTCCCTTGAGGGATTTCTAGGTCCCTAGAGAGAGAGATTTCTATGTCCCTAGAGGGATTTCTAGGTCCCTAGAGGGATTTCTAGGTCCCTAGAGGGATTTCTAGGTCCCTAGAGGGATTTCTAGGTCCCTAGAGGGATTTCTAGGTCCCTAGAGGGATTTCTAGGTCCCTAGAGGGATAGATTTCTATGTCCCTAGAGGGATTTCTATGTCCCTAGAGAGATTTCTATGTCCCTAGAGAGATTTTTAGGTCCCTAGAGGGATTTTAATGTCCCTAGAGGGATTTCTAGGTCCCTAGAGGGATAGATTTCAATGTCCCTAGAGGGATTTCTAGGTCCCTAGAGGGATTTCTATGTCCCTAGAGGGATAGATTTCTATGTCCCTAGAGGGATTTCTATGTCGCTAGAGGGATTTCTATGTCCCTAGAGGGATTTCTAGGTCCCTAGAGGGATAGATTTCTATGTCCCTAGAGGGATTTCTATGTCACTAGAGAGATTTCTAGGTCCCTAGAGGGATTTCAATGTCCCTAGAGGGATTTCTAGGTCCCTAGAGGGATAGATTTCTAGGTCCCTAGAGGGATTTCTATGTCCCTAGAGGGATTTCAATGTCCCTAGAGGGATTTCTATGTCCCTAGAGGGATTTCTATGTCCCTAGAGGGATAGATTTCTATTTCCCTAGAGGGATTTCTATGTCCCTATAGGGATTTCTATGTCCCTAGAGGGATTTCTATGTCCCTAGAGGGATTTCTTTGTCGCTAGAGGGATTTCTATGTCGCTAGAGGGATTTCTAGGTCCCTAGAGGGATTTCTAGGTCCCTAGAGAGAGAGATTTCTATGTCCCTAGAGGGATTTCTAGGTCCCTAGAGAGAGAGATTTCTATGTCCCTAGAGGGATTTCTAGGTCCCTAGAGGGATTTCTAGGTCCCTAGAGGGATAGATTTCTATGTCCCTAGAGGGATTTCTATGTCCCTAGAGAGATTTCTAGGTCCCTAGAGGGATTTCTATGTCCCTAGAGGGATTTCTAGGTCCCTAGAGGGATTTCTAGGTCCCTAGAGGGATTTCAATGTCCCTAGAGGGATTTCTAGGTCCCTAGAGGGATTTCTATGTCCCTAGAGGGATAGATTTCTATGTCCCTAGAGGGATTTCTATGTCCCTAGAGGGATTTCTATGTCCCTAGAGGGATTTCTAGGTCCCTAGAGGGATTTCTATGTCCCTAGAGGGATAGATTTATATGTCCCTAGAGGGATTTCTATGTCCATAGAGGGATTTCTATGTCCCTAGAGGGATTTCTAGGTCCCTAGAGGGATAGATTTCTATGTCCCTAGAGGGATTTCTAGGTCCCTAGAGGGATTTCTATGTCCCTAGAGCGATAGATTTCTATGTCCCTAGAGGGATTTCTATGTCGCTAGAGGGATTTCTATGTCGCTAGAGGGATTTCTAGGTCCCTAGAGGGATAGATTTCTAGGTCCCTAGAGGGATTTCAATGTCCCTAGAGGGATTTCTAGGTCCCTAGAGGGATTTCAATGTCCCTAGAGGGATTTCTAGGTCCCTAGAGGGATAGATTTCTAGGTCCCTAGAGGGATTTCTATGTCCCTAGAGGGATTTCTATGTCCCTAGAGGGATTTCTATGTCCCTAGAGGGATTTCTATGTCCCTAGAGGGATAGATTTCTATGTCCCTAGAGGGATTTCTATGTCCCTAGAGGGATTTCTAGGTCCCTAGAGAGAGAGATTTCTATGTCTCTAGAGGGATTTCTAGGTCCCTAGAGGGATTTCTAGGTCCCTAGAGGGATTTCTAGGTCCCTAGAGGGATTTCTAGGTCCCTAGAGGGATTTCTAGGTCCCTAGAGGGATTTCTAGCTCCCTAGAGGGATAGATTTCTATGCCCCTAGAGGGATTTCTATGTCCCTAGAGAGATTTCTATGTCCCTAGAGAGATTTCTAGGTCCCTAGAGGGATTTCAATGTCCCTAGAGGGATTTCTAGGTCCCTAGAGGGATAGATTTCACTGTCCCTAGAGGGATTTCTAGGTCCCTAGAGGGATTTCTATGTCCCTAGAGGGATAGATTTCTATGTCCCTAGAGGGATTTCTATGTCGCTAGAGGGATTTCTATGTCCCTAGAGGGATTTCTAGGTCCCTAGAGGGATTTCTAGGTCCCTAGAGGGATAGATTTCTATGTCCCTAGAGGGATTTCTATGTTACTAGAGAGATTTCTAGGTCCCTAGAGGGATTTCAATATCCCTAGAGGGATTTCTAGGTCCCTAGAGGGATAGATTTCTAGGTCCCTAGAGGGATTTCTATGTCCCTAGAGGGATTTCTAGGTCCCTAGAGAGAGAGATTTCTATGTCCCTAGAGGGATTTCTAGGTCCCTAGAGGGATTTCTAGGTCCCTAGAGGGATTTCTAGGTCCCTAGAGGGATTTCTAGGTCCCTAGAGGGATAGATTTCTATGTCCCTAGAGGGATTTCTATGTCCCTAGAGAGATTTCTAGGTCCCTAGAGGGATTTCTAGGTCCCTAGATTGATTTCTAGGTCCCTAGAGAGAGAGATTTCTATGTCCCTAGAGGGATTTCTAGGTCCCTAGAGGGATTTCTAGGTCCCTAGAGGGATTTCTAGGTCCCTAGAGGGATTTCTAGGTCCCTAGAGGGATTTCTAGGTCCCTAGAGGGATTTCTATGTCCCTAGAGGGATAGATTTCTATGTCCCTAGAGGGATTTCTATGTCCCTATAGGGATTTCTATGTCCCTAGAGGGATTTCTATGTCCCTAGAGGGATTTCTATGTCGCTAGAGGGATTTCTATGTGTCTAGAGGGATTTCTAGGTCCCTAGAGGGATTTCTAGGTCCCTAGAGAGAGAGATTTCTATGTCCCTAGAGGGATTTCTAGGTCCCTAGAGAGAGAGATTTCTATGTCCCTAGAGGGATTTCTAGGTCACTAGAGGGATTTCTAGGTCCCTAGAGGGATTTCTAGGTCCCTAGAGGGATAGATTTCTATGTCCCTAGAGAGAGAGATTTCTATGTCCCTAGAGGGATTTCTAGGTCCCTAGAGGGATTTCTAGGTCCCTAGAAGGATTTCTAGGTCCCTAGAGGGATTTCTAGGTCCCTAGAGGGATTTCTAGGTCCCTAGAGGGATTTCTAGGTCCCTAGAGGGATAGATTTCTATGTCCCTAGAGGGATTTCTATGTCCCTAGAGAGATTTCTATGTCCCTAGAGAGATTTTTAGGTCCCTAGAGGGATTTTAATGTCCCTAGAGGGATTTCTAGGTCCCTAGAGGGATAGATTTCAATGTCCCTAGAGGGATTTCTAGGTCCCTAGAGGGATTTCTATGTCCCTAGAGGGATAGATTTCTATGTCCCTAGAGGGATTTCTATGTCGCTAGAGGGATTTCTATGTCCCTAGAGGGATTTCTAGGTCCCTAGAGGGATAGATTTCTATGTCCCTAGAGGGATTTCTATGTCACTAGAGAGATTTCTAGGTCCCTAGAGGGATTTCAATGTCCCTAGAGGGATTTCTAGGTCCCTAGAGGGATAGATTTCTAGGTCCCTAGAGGGATTTCTATGTCCCTAGAGGGATTTCAATGTCCCTAGAGGGATTTCTATGTCCCTAGAGGGATTTCTATGTCCCTAGAGGGATAGATTTCTATTTCCCTAGAGGGATTTCTATGTCCCTATAGGGATTTCTATGTCCCTAGAGGGATTTCTATGTCCCTAGAGGGATTTCTATGTCGCTAGAGGGATTTCTATGTCGCTAGAGGGATTTCTAGGTCCCTAGAGGGATTTCTAGGTCCCTAGAGAGAGAGATTTCTATGTCCCTAGAGGGATTTCTAGGTCCCTAGAGAGAGAGATTTCTATGTCCCTAGAGGGATTTCTAGGTCCCTAGAGGGATTTCTAGGTCCCTAGAGGGATAGATTTCTATGTCCCTAGAGGGATTTCTATGTCCCTAGAGAGATTTCTAGGTCCCTAGAGGGATTTCTATGTCCCTAGAGGGATTTCTAGGTCCCTAGAGGGATTTCTAGGTCCCTAGAGGGATTTCAATGTCCCTAGAGGGATTTCTAGGTCCCTAGAGGGATTTCTATGTCCCTAGAGGGATAGATTTATATGTCCCTAGAGGGATTTCTATGTCCCTAGAGGGATTTCTATGTCCCTAGAGGGATTTCTAGGTCCCTAGAGGGATTTCTATGTCCCTAGAGGGATAGATTTATATGTCCCTAGAGGGATTTCTATGTCCATAGAGGGATTTCTATGTCCCTAGAGGGATTTCTAGGTCCCTAGAGGGATAGATTTCTATGTCCCTAGAGGGATTTCTAGGTCCCTAGAGGGATTTCTATGTCCCTAGAGCGATAGATTTCTATGTCCCTAGAGGGATTTCTATGTCGCTAGAGGGATTTCTATGTCGCTAGAGGGATTTCTAGGTCCCTAGAGGGATAGATTTCTAGGTCCCTAGAGGGATTTCAATGTCCCTAGAGGGATTTCTAGGTCCCTAGAGGGATTTCAATGTCCCTAGAGGGATTTCTAGGTCCCTAGAGGGATAGATTTCTAGGTCCCTAGAGGGATTTCTATGTCCCTAGAGGGATTTCTATGTCCCTAGAGGGATTTCTATGTCCCTAGAGGGATTTCTATGTCCCTAGAGGGATAGATTTCTATGTCCCTAGAGGGATTTCTATGTCCCTAGAGGGATTTCTAGGTCCCTAGAGAGAGAGATTTCTATGTCTCTAGAGGGATTTCTAGGTCCCTAGAGGGATTTCTAGGTCCCTAGAGGGATTTCTAGGTCCCTAGAGGGATTTCTAGGTCCCTAGAGGGATTTCTAGGTCCCTAGAGGGATTTCTAGCTCCCTAGAGGGATAGATTTCTATGCCCCTAGAGGGATTTCTATGTCCCTAGAGAGATTTCTATGTCCCTAGAGAGATTTCTAGGTCCCTAGAGGGATTTCAATGTCCCTAGAGGGATTTCTAGGTCCCTAGAGGGATAGATTTCACTGTCCCTAGAGGGATTTCTAGGTCCCTAGAGGGATTTCTATGTCCCTAGAGGGATAGATTTCTATGTCCCTAGAGGGATTTCTATGTCGCTAGAGGGATTTCTATGTCCCTAGAGGGATTTCTAGGTCCCTAGAGGGATTTCTAGGTCCCTAGAGGGATAGATTTCTATGTCCCTAGAGGGATTTCTATGTTACTAGAGAGATTTCTAGGTCCCTAGAGGGATTTCAATATCCCTAGAGGGATTTCTAGGTCCCTAGAGGGATAGATTTCTAGGTCCCTAGAGGGATTTCTATGTCCCTAGAGGGATTTCTAGGTCCCTAGAGAGAGAGATTTCTATGTCCCTAGAGGGATTTCTAGGTCCCTAGAGGGATTTCTAGGTCCCTAGAGGGATTTCTAGGTCCCTAGAGGGATTTCTAGGTCCCTAGAGGGATAGATTTCTATGTCCCTAGAGGGATTTCTATGTCCCTAGAGAGATTTCTAGGTCCCTAGAGGGATTTCTAGGTCCCTAGATTGATTTCTAGGTCCCTAGAGAGAGAGATTTCTATGTCCCTAGAGGGATTTCTAGGTCCCTAGAGGGATTTCTAGTTCCCTAGAGGGATTTCTAGGTCCCTAGAGGGATTTCTAGGTCCCTAGAGGGATTTCTAGGTCCCTAGAGGGATTTCTATGTCCCTAGAGGGATAGATTTCTATGTCCCTAGAGGGATTTCTATGTCCCTATAGGGATTTCTATGTCCCTAGAGGGATTTCTATGTCCCTAGAGGGATTTCTATGTCGCTAGAGGGATTTCTAGGTCCCTAGAGAGAGAGATTTCTATGTCCCTAGAGGGATTTCTAGGTCCCTAGAGAGAGAGATTTCTATGTCCCTAGAGGGATTTCTAGGTCACTAGAGGGATTTCTAGGTCCCTAGAGGGATTTCTAGGTCCCTAGAGGGATAGATTTCTATGTCCCTAGAGGGATTTCTATGTCACTAGAGAGATTTCTAGGTCCCTAGAGGGATTTCAATGTCCCTAGAGGGATTTCTAGGTCCCTAGAGGGATAGATTTCTAGGTCCCTAGAGGGATTTCTATGTCCCTAGAGGGATTTCAATGTCCCTAGAGGGATTTCTATGTCCCTAGAGGGATTTCTATGTCCCTAGAGGGATAGATTTCTATGTCCCTAGAGGGATTTCTATGTCCCTATAGGGATTTCTATGTCCCTAGAGGGATTTCTATGTCCCTAGAGGGATTTCTATGTCGCTAGAGGGATTTCTATGTCGCTAGAGGGATTTCTAGGTCCCTAGAGGGATTTCTAGGTCCCTAGAGAGAGAGATTTCTATGTCCCTAGAGGGATTTCTAGGTCCCTAGAGAGAGAGATTTCTATGTCCCTAGAGGGATTTCTAGGTCCCTAGAGGGATTTCTAGGTCCCTAGAGGGATTTCTAGGTCCCTAGAGGGATAGATTTCTATGTCCCTAGAGGGATTTCTATGTCCCTAGAGAGATTTCTAGGTCCCTAGAGGGATTTCTATGTCCCTAGAGGGATTTCTAGGTCCCTAGAGGGATTTCTAGGTCCCTAGAGGGATTTCAATGTCCCTAGAGGGATTTCTAGGTCCCTAGAGGGATTTCTAGGTCCCTAGAGGGATTTCTAGGCCCCTAGAGGGATTTCTAGGTCCCTAGAGGGATAGATTTCTATGTCCCTAGAGGGATTTCTAGGTCCCTAGAGGGATTTCTATGTCCCTAGAGCGATAGATGTCTATGTCCCTAGAGGGATTTCTATGTCGCTAGAGGGATTTCTATGTCGCTAGAGGGATTTCTAGGTCCCTAGAGGGATAGATTTCTAGGTCCCTAGAGGGATTTCAATGTCCCTAGAGGGATTTCTAGGTCCCTAGAGGGATTTCAATGTCCCTAGAGGGATTTCTAGGTCCCTAGAGGGATAGATTTCTAGGTCCCTAGAGGGATTTCTATGTCCCTAGAGGGATTTCTATGTCCCTAGAGGGATTTCTATGTCCCTAGAGGGATTTCTATGTCCCTAGAGGGATAGATTTCTATGTCCCTAGAGGGATTTCTAGGTCCCTAGAGGGATTTCTAGGTCCCTAGAGGGATTTCTAGGTCCCTAGAGGGATTTCTAGGTCCCTAGAGGGATAGATTTCTATGTCCCTAGAGGGATTTCTATGTCCCTAGAGAGATTTCTATGTCCCTAGAGAGATTTTTAGGTCCCTAGAGGGATTTTAATGTCCCTAGAGGGATTTCTAGGTCCCTAGAGGGATAGATTTCAATGTCCCTAGAGGGATTTCTAGGTCCCTAGAGGGATTTCTATGTCCCTAGAGGGATAGATTTCTATGTCCCTAGAGGGATTTCTATGTCGCTAGAGGGATTTCTATGTCCCTAGAGGGATTTCTAGGTCCCTAGAGGGATAGATTTCTATGTCCCTAGAGGGATTTCTATGTCACTAGAGAGATTTCTAGGTCCCTAGAGGGATTTCAATGTCCCTAGAGGGATTTCTAGGTCCCTAGAGGGATAGATTTCTAGGTCCCTAGAGGGATTTCTATGTCCCTAGAGGGATTTCAATGTCCCTAGAGGGATTTCTATGTCCCTAGAGGGATTTCTATGTCCCTAGAGGGATAGATTTCTATTTCCCTAGAGGGATTTCTATGTCCCTATAGGGATTTCTATGTCCCTAGAGGGATTTCTATGTCCCTAGAGGGATTTCTATGTCGCTAGAGGGATTTCTATGTCGCTAGAGGGATTTCTAGGTCCCTAGAGGGATTTCTAGGTCCCTAGAGAGAGAGATTTCTATGTCCCTAGAGGGATTTCTAGGTCCCTAGAGAGAGAGATTTCTATGTCCCTAGAGGGATTTCTAGGTCCCTAGAGGGATTTCTAGGTCCCTAGAGGGATAGATTTCTATGTCCCTAGAGGGATTTCTATGTCCCTAGAGAGATTTCTAGGTCCCTAGAGGGATTTCTATGTCCCTAGAGGGATTTCTAGGTCCCTAGAGGGATTTCTAGGTCCCTAGAGGGATTTCAATGTCCCTAGAGGGATTTCTAGGTCCCTAGAGGGATTTCTATGTCCCTAGAGGGATAGATTTCTATGTCCCTAGAGGGATTTCTATGTCCCTAGAGGGATTTCTATGTCCCTAGAGGGATTTCTAGGTCCCTAGAGGGATTTCTATGTCCCTAGAGGGATAGATTTATATGTCCCTAGAGGGATTTCTATGTCCATAGAGGGATTTCTATGTCCCTAGAGGGATTTCTAGGTCCCTAGAGGGATAGATTTCTATGTCCCTAGAGGGATTTCTAGGTCCCTAGAGGGATTTCTATGTCCCTAGAGCGATAGATTTCTATGTCCCTAGAGGGATTTCTATGTCGCTAGAGGGATTTCTATGTCGCTAGAGGGATTTCTAGGTCCCTAGAGGGATAGATTTCTAGGTCCCTAGAGGGATTTCAATGTCCCTAGAGGGATTTCTAGGTCCCTAGAGGGATTTCAATGTCCCTAGAGGGATTTCTAGGTCCCTAGAGGGATAGATTTCTAGGTCCCTAGAGGGATTTCTATGTCCCTAGAGGGATTTCTATGTCCCTAGAGGGATTTCTATGTCCCTAGAGGGATTTCTATGTCCCTAGAGGGATAGATTTCTATGTCCCTAGAGGGATTTCTATGTCCCTAGAGGGATTTCTAGGTCCCTAGAGAGAGAGATTTCTATGTCTCTAGAGGGATTTCTAGGTCCCTAGAGGGATTTCTAGGTCCCTAGAGGGATTTCTAGGTCCCTAGAGGGATTTCTAGGTCCCTAGAGGGATTTCTAGGTCCCTAGAGGGATTTCTAGCTCCCTAGAGGGATAGATTTCTATGCCCCTAGAGGGATTTCTATGTCCCTAGAGAGATTTCTATGTCCCTAGAGAGATTTCTAGGTCCCTAGAGGGATTTCAATGTCCCTAGAGGGATTTCTAGGTCCCTAGAGGGATAGATTTCACTGTCCCTAGAGGGATTTCTAGGTCCCTAGAGGGATTTCTATGTCCCTAGAGGGATAGATTTCTATGTCCCTAGAGGGATTTCTATGTCGCTAGAGGGATTTCTATGTCCCTAGAGGGATTTCTAGGTCCCTAGAGGGATTTCTAGGTCCCTAGAGGGATAGATTTCTATGTCCCTAGAGGGATTTCTATGTTACTAGAGAGATTTCTAGGTCCCTAGAGGGATTTCAATATCCCTAGAGGGATTTCTAGGTCCCTAGAGGGATAGATTTCTAGGTCCCTAGAGGGATTTCTATGTCCCTAGAGGGATTTCTAGGTCCCTAGAGAGAGAGATTTCTATGTCCCTAGAGGGATTTCTAGGTCCCTAGAGGGATTTCTAGGTCCCTAGAGGGATTTCTAGGTCCCTAGAGGGATTTCTAGGTCCCTAGAGGGATAGATTTCTATGTCCCTAGAGGGATTTCTATGTCCCTAGAGAGATTTCTGGGTCCCTAGAGGGATTTCTAGGTCCCTAGATTGATTTCTAGGTCCCTAGAGAGAGAGATTTCTATGTCCCTAGAGGGATTTCTAGTTCCCTAGAGGGATTTCTAGGTCCCTAGAGGGATTTCTAGGTCCCTAGAGGGATTTCTAGGTCCCTAGAGGGATTTCTATGTCCCTAGAGGGATAGATTTCTATGTCCCTAGAGGGATTTCTATGTCCCTATAGGGATTTCTATGTCCCTAGAGGGATTTCTATGTCCCTAGAGGGATTTCTATGTCGCTAGAGGGATTTCTAGGTCCCTAGAGAGAGAGATTTCTATGTCCCTAGAGGGATTTCTAGGTCCCTAGAGAGAGAGATTTCTATGTCCCTAGAGGGATTTCTAGGTCACTAGAGGGATTTCTAGGTCCCTAGAGGGATTTGTAGGTCCCTAGAGGGATAGATTTCTATGTCCCTAGAGGGATTTCTATGTCACTAGAGAGATTTCTAGGTCCCTAGAGGGATTTCAATGTCCCTAGAGGGATTTCTAGGTCCCTAGAGGGATAGATTTCTAGGTCCCTAGAGGGATTTCTATGTCCCTAGAGGGATTTCAATGTCCCTAGAGGGATTTCTATGTCCCTAGAGGGATTTCTATGTCCCTAGAGGGATAGATTTCTATGTCCCTAGAGGGATTTCTATGTCCCTATAGGGATTTCTATGTCCCTAGAGGGATTTCTATGTCCCTAGAGGGATTTCTATGTCGCTAGAGGGATTTCTATGTCGCTAGAGGGATTTCTAGGTCCCTAGAGGGATTTCTAGGTCCCTAGAGAGAGAGATTTCTATGTCCCTAGAGGGATTTCTAGGTCCCTAGAGAGAGAGATTTCTATGTCCCTAGAGGGATTTCTAGGTCCCTAGAGGGATTTCTAGGTCCCTAGAGGGATTTCTAGGTCCCTAGAGGGATAGATTTCTATGTCCCTAGAGGGATTTCTATGTCCCTAGAGAGATTTCTAGGTCCCTAGAGGGATTTCTATGTCCCTAGAGGGATTTCTAGGTCCCTAGAGGGATTTCTAGGTCCCTAGAGGGATTTCAATGTCCCTAGAGGGATTTCTAGGTCCCTAGAGGGATAGATTTCTAGGTCCCTAGAGGGATTTCTATGTCCCTAGAGGGATTTCTATGTCCCTAGAGGGATTTCTATGTCCCTAGAGGGATTTCTATGTCCCTAGAGGGATAGATTTCTATGTCCCTAGAGGGATTTCTATGTCCCTAGAGGGATTTCTAGGTCCCTAGAGAGAGAGATTTCTATGTCTCTAGAGGGATTTCTAGGTCCCTAGAGGGATTTCTAGGTCCCTAGAGGGATTTCTAGGTCCCTAGAGGGATTTCTAGGTCCCTAGAGGGATTTCTAGGTCCCTAGAGGGATTTCTAGCTCCCTAGAGGGATAGATTTCTATGCCCCTAGAGGGATTTCTATGTCCCTAGAGAGATTTCTATGTCCCTAGAGAGATTTCTAGGTCCCTAGAGGGATTTCAATGTCCCTAGAGGGATTTCTAGGTCCCTAGAGGGATAGATTTCACTGTCCCTAGAGGGATTTCTAGGTCCCTAGAGGGATTTCTATGTCCCTAGAGGGATAAATTTCTATGTCCCTAGAGGGATTTCTGTGTCGCTAGAGGGATTTCTATGTCCCTAGAGGGATTTCTAGGTCCCTAGAGGGATTTCTAGGTCCCTAGAGGGATAGATTTCTATGTCCCTAGAGGGATTTCTATGTCCCTATAGGGATTTCTATGTCCCTAGAGGGATTTCTATGTCCCTAGAGGGATTTCTATGTCGCTAGAGGGATTTCTATGTCGCTAGAGGGATTTCTAGGTCCCTAGAGGGATTTCTAGGTCCCTAGAGAGAGAGATTTCTATGTCCCTAGAGGGATTTCTAGGTCCCTAGAGAGAGAGATTTCTATGTCCCTAGAGGGATTTCTAGGTCCCTAGAGGGATTTCTAGGTCCCTAGAGGGATTTCTAGGTCCCTAGAGGGATAGATTTCTATGTCCCTAGAGGGATTTCTATGTCCCTAGAGAGATTTCTAGGTCCCTAGAGGGATTTCTATGTCCCTAGAGGGATTTCTAGGTCCCTAGAGGGATTTCTAGGTCCCTAGAGGGATTTCAATGTCCCTAGAGGGATTTCTAGGTCCCTAGAGGGATTTCTAGGTCCCTAGAGGGATTTCTAGGTCCCTAGAGGGATTTCTATGTCCCTAGAGGGATAGATTTCTATGTCCCTAGAGGGATTTCTATGTCCCTAGAGGGATTTCTATGTCCCTAGAGGGATTTCTAGGTCCCTAGAGGGATTTCTATGTCCCTAGAGGGATAGATTTATATGTCCCTAGAGGGATTTCTATGTCCATAGAGGGATTTCTATGTCCCTAGAGGGATTTCTAGGTCCCTAGAGGGATAGATTTCTATGTCCCTAGAGGGATTTCTAGGTCCCTAGAGGGATTTCTAGGTCCCTAGAGAGAGAGATTTCTATGTCCCTAGAGGGATTTCTAGGTCCCTAGAGAGAGAGATTTCTATGTCCCTAGAGGGATTTCTAGGTCCCTAGAGGGATTTCTAGGTCCCTAGAGGGATTTCTAGGTCCCTAGAGGGATTTCTATGTCCCTAGAGGAATAGATTTCTATGTCCCTAGAGGGATTTCTATGTCCCTAGAGGGATTTCTATGTCCCTAGAGGGATTTCTAGGTCCCTAGAGGGATTTCTATGTCCCTAGAGGGATAGATTTATATGTCCCTAGAGGGATTTCTATATCCATAGAGGGATTTCTATGTCCCTAGAGGGATTTCTAGGTCCCTAGAGGGATAGATTTCTATGTCCCTAGAGGGATTTCTAGGTCCCTAGAGGGATTTCTATGTCCCTAGAGCGATAGATTTCTATGTCCCTAGAGGGATTTCTATGTCGCTAGAGGGATTTCTATGTCGCTAGAGGGATTTCTAGGTCCCTAGATGAATAGATTTCTAGGTCCCTAGAGGGATTTCAATGTCCCTAGAGGGATTTCTAGGTCCCTAGAGGGATAGATTTCTAGGTCCCTAGAGGGATTTCAATGTCCCTAGAGGGATTTCTAGGTCCCTAGAGGGATTTCAATGTCCCTAGAGGGATTTCTAGGTCCCTAGAGGGAGAGATTTCTATGTCCCTAGAGGGATTTCTAGGTCCCTAGAGGGATTTCTAGGTCTCTAGAGGGATTTCTAGGTCCCTAGAGGGATTTCTAGTTCCCTAGAGGGATTTCTAGGTCCCTAGAGGGATAGATTTCTATGTCCCTAGAGGGATTTCTATGTCCCTAGAGAGATTTCTAGGTCCCTAGAGGGATTTCTAGGTCCCTAGATTGATTTCTAGGTCCCTAGAGAGAGAGATTTCTATGTCCCTAGAGGGATTTCTAGGTCCCTAGAGGGATTTCTAGGTCCCTAGAGGGATAGATTTCTATGTCCCTAGAGGGATTTCTATGTCCCTATAGGGATTTCTATGTCCCTAGAGGGATTTCTATGTCCCTAGAGGGATTTCTATGTCGCTAGAGGGATTTCTATGTCGCTAGAGGGATTTCTAGGTCCCTAGAGGGATTTCTAGGTCCCTAGAGAGAGAGATTTCTATGTCCCTAGAGGGATTTCTAGGTCCCTAGAGAGAGAGATTTCTATGTCCCTAGAGGGATTTCTAGGTCCCTAGAGGGATTTCTAGGTCCCTAGAGGGATTTCTAGGTCCCTAGAGGGATAGATTTCTATGTCCCTAGAGGGATTTCTATGTCACTAGAGAGATTTCTAGGTCCCTAGAGGGATTTCAATGTCCCTAGAGGGATTTCTAGGTCCCTAGAGGGATAGATTTCTAGGTCCCTAGAGGGATTTCTATGTCCCTAGAGGGATTTCAATGTCCCTAGAGGGATTTCTATGTCCCTAGAGGGATTTCTATGTCCCTAGAGGGATAGATTTCTATGTCCCTAGAGGGATTTCTATGTCCCTATAGGGATTTCTATGTCCCTAGAGGGATTTCTATGTCCCTAGAGGGATTTCTATGTCGCTAGAGGGATTTCTATGTCGCTAGAGGGATTTCTAGGTCCCTAGAGGGATTTCTAGGTCCCTAGAGAGAGAGATTTCTATGTCCCTAGAGGGATTTCTAGGTCCCTAGAGAGAGAGATTTCTATGTCCCTAGAGGGATTTCTAGGTCCCTAGAGGGATTTCTAGGTCCCTAGAGGGATTTCTAGGTCCCTAGAGGGATAGATTTCTATGTCCCTAGAGGGATTTCTATGTCCCTAGAGAGATTTCTAGGTCCCTAGAGGGATTTCTATGTCCCTAGAGGGATTTCTAGGTCCCTAGAGGGATTTCTAGGTCCCTAGAGGGATTTCAATGTCCCTAGAGGGATTTCTAGGTCCCTAGAGGGATTTCTAGGTCCCTAGAGGGATTTCTAGGTCCCTAGAGGGATTTCTAGGTCCCTAGAGGGATAGATTTCTATGTCCCTAGAGGGATTTCTAGGTCCCTAGAGGGATTTCTATGTCCCTAGAGCGATAGATTTCTATGTCCCTAGAGGGATTTCTATGTCGCTAGAGGGATTTCTATGTCGCTAGAGGGATTTCTAGGTCCCTAGAGGGATAGATTTCTAGGTCCCTAGAGGGATTTCAATGTCCCTAGAGGGATTTCTAGGTCCCTAGAGGGATTTCAATGTCCCTAGAGGGATTTCTAGGTCCCTAGAGGGATAGATTTCTAGGTCCCTAGAGGGATTTCTATGTCCCTAGAGGGATTTCTATGTCCCTAGAGGGATTTCTATGTCCCTAGAGGGATTTCTATGTCCCTAGAGGGATAGATTTCTATGTCCCTAGAGGGATTTCTATGTCCCTAGAGGGATTTCTAGGTCCCTAGAGAGAGAGATTTCTATGTCTCTAGAGGGATTTCTAAGTCCCTAGAGGGATTTCTAGGTCCCTAGAGGGATTTCTAGGTCCCTAGAGGGATTTCTAGGTCCCTAGAGGGATTTCTAGGTCCCTAGAGGGATTTCTAGCTCCCTAGAGGGATAGATTTCTATGCCCCTAGAGGGATTTCTATGTCCCTAGAGAGATTTCTATGTCCCTAGAGGGATTTCTAGGTCCCTAGAGGGATAGATTTCTAGGTCCCTAGAGGGATTTCTAGGTCCCTAGAGGGATAGATTTCACTGTCCCTAGAGGGATTTCTAGGTCCCTAGAGGGATTTCTATGTCCCTAGAGGGATAGATTTCTATGTCCCTAGAGGGATTTCTATGTCGCTAGAGGGATTTCTATGTCCCTAGAGGGATTTCTAGGTCCCTAGAGGGATTTCTAGGTCCCTAGAGGGATAGATTTCTATGTCCCTAGAGGGATTTCTATGTTACTAGAGAGATTTCTAGGTCCCTAGAGGGATTTCAATATCCCTAGAGGGATTTCTAGGTCCCTAGAGGGATAGATTTCTAGGTCCCTAGAGGGATTTCTATGTCCCTAGAGGGATTTCTAGGTCCCTAGAGAGAGAGATTTCTATGTCCCTAGAGGGATTTCTAGGTCCCTAGAGGGATTTCTAGGTCCCTAGAGGGATTTCTAGGTCCCTAGAGGGATTTCTAGGTCCCTAGAGGGATAGATTTCTATGTCCCTAGAGGGATTTCTATGTCCCTAGAGAGATTTCTAGGTCCCTAGAGGGATTTCTAGGTCCCTAGATTGATTTCTAGGTCCCTAGAGAGAGAGATTTCTATGTCCCTAGAGGGATTTCTAGGTCTTTAGAGGGATTTCTAGGTCCCTAGAGGGATTTCTAGGTCCCTAGAGGGATTTCTAGGTCCCTAGAGGGATTTCTAGGTCCCTAGAGGGATTTCTATGTCCCTAGAGGGATAGATTTCTATGTCCCTAGAGGGATTTCTATGTCCCTATAGGGATTTCTATGTCCCTAGAGGGATTTCTATGTCCCTAGAGGGATTTCTATGTCGCTAGAGGGATTTCTATGTCGCTAGAGGGATTTCTAGGTCCCTAGAGGGATTTCTAGGTCCCTAGAGAGAGAGATTTCTATGTCCCTAGAGGGATTTCTAGGTCCCTAGAGAGAGAGATTTCTATGTCCCTAGAGGGATTTCTAGGTCCCTAGAGGGATTTCTAGGTCCCTAGAGGGATTTCTAGGTCCCTAGAGGGATAGATTTCTATGTCCCTAGAGGGATTTCTATGTCACTAGAGAGATTTCTAGGTCCCTAGAGGGATTTCAATGTCCCTAGAGGGATTTCTAGGTCCCTAGAGGGATAGATTTCTAGGTCCCTAGAGGGATTTCTATGTCCCTAGAGGGATTTCAATGTCCCTAGAGGGATTTCTATGTCCCTAGAGGGATTTCTATGTCCCTAGAGGGATAGATTTCTATGTCCCTAGAGGGATTTCTATGTCCCTATAGGGATTTCTATGTCCCTAGAGGGATTTCTATGTCCCTAGAGGGATTTCTATGTCGCTAGAGGGATTTCTATGTCGCTAGAGGGATTTCTAGGTCCCTAGAGGGATTTCTAGGTCCCTAGAGAGAGAGATTTCTATGTCCCTAGAGGGATTTCTAGGTCCCTAGAGAGAGAGATTTCTATGTCCCTAGAGGGATTTCTAGGTCCCTAGAGGGATTTCTAGGTCCCTAGAGGGATAGATTTCTATGTCCCTAGAGGGATTTCTATGTCCCTAGAGAGATTTCTAGGTCCCTAGAGGGATTTCTATGTCCCTAGAGGGATTTCTAGGTCCCTAGAGGGATTTCTAGGTCCCTAGAGGGATTTCAATGTCCCTAGAGGGATTTCTAGGTCCCTAGAGGGATTTCTAGGTCCCTAGAGGGATTTCTATGTCCCTAGAGGGATAGATTTCTATGTCCCTAGAGGGATTTCTATGTCCCTAGAGGGATTTCTATGTCCCTAGAGGGATTTCTAGGTCCCTAGAGGGATTTCTATGTCCCTAGAGGGATAGATTTATATGTCCCTAGAGGGATTTCTATGTCCATAGAGGGATTTCTATGTCCCTAGAGGGATTTCTAGGTCCCTAGAGGGATAGATTTCTATGTCCCTAGAGGGATTTCTAGGTCCCTAGAGGGATTTCTAGGTCCCTAGAGAGAGAGATTTCTATGTCCCTAGAGGGATTTCTAGGTCCCTAGAGAGAGAGATTTCTATGTCCCTAGAGGGATTTCTAGGTCCCTAGAGGGATTTCTAGGTCCCTAGAGGGATTTCTAGGTCCCTAGAGGGATAGATTTCTATGTCCCTAGAGGGATTTCTATGTCCCTAGAGAGATTTCTAGGTCCCTAGAGGGATTTCTATGTCCCTAGAGGGATTTCTAGGTCCCTAGAGGGATTTCTAGGTCCCTAGAGGGATTTCAATGTCCCTAGAGGGATTTCTAGGTCCCTAGAGGGATTTCAATGTCCCTAGAGGGATTTCTAGGTCCCTAGAGGGATAGATTTCTAGGTCCCTAGAGGGATTTCTATGTCCCTAGAGGGATTTCTATGTCCCTAGAGGGATTTCTATGTCCCTAGAGGGATTTCTATGTCCCTAGAGGGATAGATTTCTATGTCCCTAGAGGGATTTCTATGTCCCTAGAGGGATTTCTAGGTCCCTAGAGAGAGAGATTTCTATGTCTCTAGAGGGATTTCTAGGTCCCTAGAGGGATTTCTAGGTCCCTAGAGGGATTTCTAGGTCCCTAGAGGGATTTCTAGGTCCCTAGAGGGATTTCTAGGTCCCTAGAGGGATTTCTAGCTCCCTAGAGGGATAGATTTCTATGCCCCTAGAGGGATTTCTATGTCCCTAGAGAGATTTCTATGTCCCTAGAGGGATTTCTAGGTCCCTAGAGGGATAGATTTCTAGGTCCCTAGAGGGATTTCTAGGTCCCTAGAGGGATAGATTTCACTGTCCCTAGAGGGATTTCTAGGTCCCTAGAGGGATTTCTATGTCCCTAGAGGGATAGATTTCTATGTCCCTAGAGGGATTTCTATGTCGCTAGAGGGATTTCTATGTCCCTAGAGGGATTTCTAGGTCCCTAGAGGGATTTCTAGGTCCCTAGAGGGATAGATTTCTATGTCCCTAGAGGGATTTCTATGTTACTAGAGAGATTTCTAGGTCCCTAGAGGGATTTCAATATCCCTAGAGGGATTTCTAGGTCCCTAGAGGGATAGATTTCTAGGTCCCTAGAGGGATTTCTATGTCCCTAGAGGGATTTCTAGGTCCCTAGAGAGAGAGATTTCTATGTCCCTAGAGGGATTTCTAGGTCCCTAGAGGGATTTCTAGGTCCCTAGAGGGATTTCTAGGTCCCTAGAGGGATTTCTAGGTCCCTAGAGGGATAGATTTCTATGTCCCTAGAGGGATTTCTATGTCCCTAGAGAGATTTCTAGGTCCCTAGAGGGATTTCTAGGTCCCTAGATTGATTTCTAGGTCCCTAGAGAGAGAGATTTCTATGTCCCTAGAGGGATTTCTAGGTCTTTAGAGGGATTTCTAGGTCCCTAGAGGGATTTCTAGGTCCCTAGAGGGATTTCTAGGTCCCTAGAGGGATTTCTAGGTCCCTAGAGGGATTTCTATGTCCCTAGAGGGATAGATTTCTATGTCCCTAGAGGGATTTCTATGTCCCTATAGGGATTTCTATGTCCCTAGAGGGATTTCTATGTCCCTAGAGGGATTTCTATGTCGCTAGAGGGATTTCTATGTCGCTAGAGGGATTTCTAGGTCCCTAGAGGGATTTCTAGGTCCCTAGAGAGAGAGATTTCTATGTCCCTAGAGGGATTTCTAGGTCCCTAGAGAGAGAGATTTCTATGTCCCTAGAGGGATTTCTAGGTCCCTAGAGGGATTTCTAGGTCCCTAGAGGGATTTCTAGGTCCCTAGAGGGATAGATTTCTATGTCCCTAGAGGGATTTCTATGTCACTAGAGAGATTTCTAGGTCCCTAGAGGGATTTCAATGTCCCTAGAGGGATTTCTAGGTCCCTAGAGGGATAGATTTCTAGGTCCCTAGAGGGATTTCTATGTCCCTAGAGGGATTTCAATGTCCCTAGAGGGATTTCTATGTCCCTAGAGGGATTTCTATGTCCCTAGAGGGATAGATTTCTATGTCCCTAGAGGGATTTCTATGTCCCTATAGGGATTTCTATGTCCCTAGAGGGATTTCTATGTCCCTAGAGGGATTTCTATGTCGCTAGAGGGATTTCTATGTCGCTAGAGGGATTTCTAGGTCCCTAGAGGGATTTCTAGGTCCCTAGAGAGAGAGATTTCTATGTCCCTAGAGGGATTTCTAGGTCCCTAGAGAGAGAGATTTCTATGTCCCTAGAGGGATTTCTAGGTCCCTAGAGGGATTTCTAGGTCCCTAGAGGGATAGATTTCTATGTCCCTAGAGGGATTTCTATGTCCCTAGAGAGATTTCTAGGTCCCTAGAGGGATTTCTATGTCCCTAGAGGGATTTCTAGGTCCCTAGAGGGATTTCTAGGTCCCTAGAGGGATTTCAATGTCCCTAGAGGGATTTCTAGGTCCCTAGAGGGATTTCTAGGTCCCTAGAGGGATTTCTATGTCCCTAGAGGGATAGATTTCTATGTCCCTAGAGGGATTTCTATGTCCCTAGAGGGATTTCTATGTCCCTAGAGGGATTTCTAGGTCCCTAGAGGGATTTCTATGTCCCTAGAGGGATAGATTTATATGTCCCTAGAGGGATTTCTATGTCCATAGAGGGATTTCTATGTCCCTAGAGGGATTTCTAGGTCCCTAGAGGGATAGATTTCTATGTCCCTAGAGGGATTTCTAGGTCCCTAGAGGGATTTCTAGGTCCCTAGAGAGAGAGATTTCTATGTCCCTAGAGGGATTTCTAGGTCCCTAGAGAGAGAGATTTCTATGTCCCTAGAGGGATTTCTAGGTCCCTAGAGGGATTTCTAGGTCCCTAGAGGGATTTCTAGGTCCCTAGAGGGATAGATTTCTATGTCCCTAGAGGGATTTCTATGTCCCTAGAGAGATTTCTAGGTCCCTAGAGGGATTTCTATGTCCCTAGAGGGATTTCTAGGTCCCTAGAGGGATTTCTAGGTCCCTAGAGGGATTTCAATGTCCCTAGAGGGATTTCTAGGTCCCTAGAGGGATTTCTAGGTCCCTAGAGGGATTTCTATGTCCCTAGAGGAATAGATTTCTATGTCCCTAGAGGGATTTCTATGTCCCTAGAGGGATTTCTATGTCCCTAGAGGGATTTCTAGGTCCCTAGAGGGATTTCTATGTCCCTAGAGGGATAGATTTATATGTCCCTAGAGGGATTTCTATGTCCATAGAGGGATTTCTATGTCCCTAGAGGGATTTCTAGGTCCCTAGAGGGATAGATTTCTATGTCCCTAGAGGGATTTCTAGGTCCCTAGAGGGATTTCTATGTCCCTAGAGCGATAGATTTCTATGTCCCTAGAGGGATTTCTATGTCGCTAGAGGGATTTCTATGTCGCTAGAGGGATTTCTAGGTCCCTAGATGAATAGATTTCTAGGTCCCTAGAGGGATTTCAATGTCCCTAGAGGGATTTCTAGGTCCCTAGAGGGATAGATTTCTAGGTCCCTAGAGGGATTTCAATGTCCCTAGAGGGATTTCTAGGTCCCTAGAGGGATTTCAATGTCCCTAGAGGGATTTCTATGTCCCTAGAGGGAGAGATTTCTATGTCCCTAGAGGGATTTCTAGGTCCCTAGAGGGATTTCTAGGTCCCTAGAGGGATTTCTAGGTCCCTAGAGGGATTTCTAGGTCCCTAGAGGGATTTCTAGGTCCCTAGAGGGATAGATTTCTATGTCCCTAGAGGGATTTCTATGTCCCTAGAGAGATTTCTAGGTCCCTAGAGGGATTTCTAGGTCCCTAGATTGATTTCTAGGTCCCTAGAGAGAGAGATTTCTATGTCCCTAGAGGGATTTCTAGGTCCCTAGAGGGATTTCTAGGTCCCTAGAGGGATTTCTAGGTCCCTAGAGGGATTTCTAGGTCCCTAGAGGGATTTCTAGGTCCCTAGAGGGATTTCTAGGTCCCTAGAGGGATTTCTAGGTCCCTAGAGGGATTTCTAGGTCCCTAGAGGGATTTCTAGGTCCCTAGAGGGATAGATTTCTATGTCCCTAGAGGGATTTCTATGTCCCTAGAGAGATTTCTATGTCCCTAGAGAGATTTCTAGGTCCCTAGAGGGATTTCAATGTCCCTAGAGGGATTTCTAGGTCCCTAGAGGGATAGATTTCAATGTCCCTAGAGGGATTTCTAGGTCCCTAGAGGGATTTCTATGTCCCTAGAGGGATAGATTTCTATGTCCCTAGAGGGATTTCTATGTCGCTAGAGGGATTTCTATGTCCCTAGAGGGATTTCTAGGTCCCTAGAGGGATTTCTAGGTCCCTAGAGGGATAGATTTCTATGTCCCTAGAGGGATTTCTATGTCACTAGAGAGATTTCTAGGTCCCTAGAGGGATTTCAATGTCCCTAGAGGGATTTCTAGGTCCCTAGAGGGATTGATTTCTATGTCGCTAGAGGGATTTCTAGGTCCCTAGAGGGATTTCTAGGTCCCTAGAGAGAGAGATTTCTATGTCCCTAGAGGGATTTCTAGGTCCCTAGAGAGAGAGATTTCTATGTCCCTAGAGGGATTTCTATGTCCCTAGAGGGATTTCTAGGTCCCTAGAGGGATTTCTAGGTCCCTAGAGGGATAGATTTCTATGTCCCTAGAGGGATTTCTATGTCACTAGAGAGATTTCTAGGTCCCTAGAGGGATTTCAATGTCCCTAGAGGGATTTCTATGTCCCTAGAGGGATTTCTATGTCCCTAGAGGGATAGATTTCTATGTCCCTAGAGGGATTTCTATGTCCCTAGAGGGATTTCTAGGTCCCTAGAGGGATTTCTATGTCCCTAGAGGGATAGATTTATATGTCCCTAGAGGGATTTCTATGTCCATAGAGGGATTTCTATGTCCCTAGAGGGATTTCTAGGTCCCTAGAGGGATAGATTTCTATGTCGCTAGAGGGATTTCTAGGTCCCTAGAGGGATTTCTAGGTCCCTAGAGAGAGAGATTTCTATGTCCCTAGAGGGATTTCTAGGTCCCTAGAGAGAGAGATTTCTATGTCCCTAGAGGGATTTCTAGGTCCCTAAAGGGATTTCTAGGTCCCTAGAGGGATTTCTAGGTCCCTAGAGGGATAGATTTCTATGTCCCTAGAGGGATTTCTATGTCCCTAGAGAGATTTCTAGGTCCCTAGAGGGATTTCTATGTCCCTAGAGGGATTTCTAGGTCCCTAGAGGGATTTCAATGTCCCTAGAGGGATTTCTAGGTCCCTAGAGGGATTTCTAGGTCCCTAGAGGGATTTCTATGTCCCTAGAGGGATAGATTTCTATGTCCCTAGAGGGATTTCTATGTCCCTAGAGGGATTTCTATGTCCCTAGAGGGATTTCTAGGTCCCTAGAGGGATTTCTAGGTCCCTAGAGGGATAGATTTCAATGTCCCTAGAGGGATTTCTAGGTCCCTAGAGGGATTTGTATGTCCCTAGAGGGATAGATTTCTATGTCCCTAGAGGGATTTCTATGTCGCTAGAGGGATTTCTATGTCCCTAGAGGGATTTCTAGGTCCCTAGAGGGATAGATTTCTATGTCCCTAGAGGGATTTCTATGTCACTAGAGAGATTTCTAGGTCCCTAGAGGGATTTCAATGTCCCTAGAGGGATTTCTAGGTCCCTAGAGGGATAGATTTCTAGGTCCCTAGAGGGATTTCTATGTCCCTAGAGGGATTTCAATGTCCCTAGAGGGATTTCTATGTCCCTAGAGGGATTTCTATGTCCCTAGAGGGATAGATTTCTATTTCCCTAGAGGGATTTCTATGTCCCTATAGGGATTTCTATGTCCCTAGAGGGATTTCTATGTCCCTAGAGGGATTTCTATGTCGCTAGAGGGATTTCTATGTCGCTAGAGGGATTTCTAGGTCCCTAGAGGGATTTCTAGGTCCCTAGAGAGAGAGATTTCTATGTCCCTAGAGGGATTTCTAGGTCCCTAGAGAGAGAGATTTCTATGTCCCTAGAGGGATTTCTAGGTCCCTAGAGGGATTTCTAGGTCCCTAGAGGGATAGATTTCTATGTCCCTAGAGGGATTTCTATGTCCCTAGAGAGATTTCTAGGTCCCTAGAGGGATTTCTATGTCCCTAGAGGGATTTCTAGGTCCCTAGAGGGATTTCTAGGTCCCTAGAGGGATTTCAATGTCCCTAGAGGGATTTCTAGGTCCCTAGAGGGATTTCTATGTCCCTAGAGGGATAGATTTCTATGTCCCTAGAGGGATTTCTATGTCCCTAGAGGGATTTCTATGTCCCTAGAGGGATTTCTAGGTCCCTAGAGGGATTTCTATGTCCCTAGAGGGATAGATTTATATGTCCCTAGAGGGATTTCTATGTCCATAGAGGGATTTCTATGTCCCTAGAGGGATTTCTAGGTCCATAGAGGGATAGATTTCTATGTCCCTAGAGGGATTTCTAGGTCCCTAGAGGGATTTCTATGTCCCTAGAGCGATAGATTTCTATGTCCCTAGAGGGATTTCTATGTCGCTAGAGGGATTTCTATGTCGCTAGAGGGATTTCTAGGTCCCTAGAGGGATAGATTTCTAGGTCCCTAGAGGGATTTCAATGTCCCTAGAGGGATTTCTAGGTCCCTAGAGGGATAGATTTCTAGGTCCCTAGAGGGATTTCTATGTCCCTAGAGGGATTTCTATGTCCCTAGAGGGATTTCTATGTCCCTAGAGGGATTTCTATGTCCCTAGAGGGATAGATTTCTATGTCCCTAGAGGGATTTCTATGTCCCTAGAGGGATTTCTAGGTCCCTAGAGAGAGAGATTTCTATGTCTCTAGAGGGATTTCTAGGTCCCTAGAGGGATTTCTAGGTCCCTAGAGGGATTTCTAGGTCCCTAGAGGGATTTCTAGGTCCCTAGAGGGATTTCTAGGTCCCTAGAGGGATTTCTAGGTCCCTAGAGGGATAGATTTCTATGTCCCTAGAGGGATTTCTATGTCCCTAGAGAGATTTCTATGTCCCTAGAGAGATTTCTAGGTCCCTAGAGGGATTTCAATGTCCCTAGAGGGAT
Source organism: Troilus luridus (assembly GCA_964056705.1). Classification (NCBI taxonomy): domain Eukaryota; kingdom Metazoa; phylum Arthropoda; class Insecta; order Hemiptera; family Pentatomidae; genus Troilus; species Troilus luridus. The sequence goes on from CAXKTH010000089.1 coordinate 25,429, forward strand.
TTCTAGGTCCCTAGAGGGATAGATTTCAATGTCCCTAGAGGGATTTCTAGGTCCCTAGAGGGATTTCTATGTCCCTAGAGGGATAGATTTCTATGTCCCTAGAGGGATTTCTATGTCGCTAGAGGGATTTCTATGTCCCTAGAGGGATTTCTAGGTCCCTAGAGGGATTTCTAGGTCCCTAGAGGGATAGATTTCTATGTCCCTAGAGGGATTTCTATGTCACTAGAGAGATTTCTAGGTCCCTAGAGGGATTTCAATGTCCCTAGAGGGATTTCTAGGTCCCTAGAGGGATTGATTTCTATGTCGCTAGAGGGATTTCTAGGTCCCTAGAGGGATTTCTGGGTCCCTAGAGAGAGAGATTTCTATGTCCCTAGAGGGATTTCTAGGTCCCTAGAGAGAGAGATTTCTATGTCCCTAGAGGGATTTCTATGTCCCTAGAGGGATTTCTAGGTCCCTAGAGGGATTTCTAGGTCCCTAGAGGGATAGATTTCTATGTCCCTAGAGGGATTTCTATGTCACTAGAGAGATTTCTAGGTCCCTAGAGGGATTTCAATGTCCCTAGAGGGATTTCTATGTCCCTAGAGGGATATCTATGTCCCTAGAGGGATAGATTTCTATGTCTCTAGAGGGATTTCTATGTCCCTAGAGGGATTTCTAGGTCCCTAGAGGGATTTCTATGTCCCTAGAGGGATAGATTTATATGTCCCTAGAGGGATTTCTATGTCCATAGAGGGATTTCTATGTCCCTAGAGGGATTTCTAGGTCCCTAGAGGGATAGATTTCTATGTCGCTAGAGGGATTTCTAGGTCCCTAGAGGGATTTCTAGGTCCCTAGAGAGAGAGATTTCTATGTCCCTAGAGGGATTTCTAGGTCCCTAGAGAGAGAGATTTCTATGTCCCTAGAGGGATTTCTAGGTCCCTAAAGGGATTTCTAGGTCCCTAGAGGGATTTCTAGGTCCCTAGAGGGATAGATTTATATGTCCCTAGAGGGATTTCTATGTCCCTAGAGAGATTTCTAGGTCCCTAGAGGGATTTCTATGTCCCTAGAGGGATTTCTAGGTCCCTAGAGGGATTTCAATGTCCCTAGAGGGATTTCTAGGTCCCTAGAGGGATTTCTAGGTCCCTAGAGGGATTTCTATGTCCCTAGAGGGATAGATTTCTATGTCCCTAGAGGGATTTCTATGTCCCTAGAGGGATTTCTATGTCCCTAGAGGGATTTCTAGGTCCCTAGAGGGATTTCTAGGTCCCTAGAGGGATAGATTTCAATGTCCCTAGAGGGATTTCTAGGTCCCTAGAGGGATTTCTATGTCCCTAGAGGGATAGATTTCTATGTCCCTAGAGGGATTTCTATGTCGCTAGAGGGATTTCTATGTCCCTAGAGGGATTTCTAGGTCCCTAGAGGGATAGATTTCTATGTCCCTAGAGGGATTTCTATGTCACTAGAGAGATTTCTAGGTCCCTAGAGGGATTTCAATGTCCCTAGAGGGATTTCTAGGTCCCTAGAGGGATAGATTTCTAGGTCCCTAGAGGGATTTCTATGTCCCTAGAGGGATTTCAATGTCCCTAGAGGGATTTCTATGTCCCTAGAGGGATTTCTATGTCCCTAGAGGGATAGATTTCTATTTCCCTAGAGGGATTTCTATGTCCCTATAGGGATTTCTATGTCCCTAGAGGGATTTCTATGTCCCTAGAGGGATTTCTATGTCGCTAGAGGGATTTCTATGTCGCTAGAGGGATTTCTAGGTCCCTAGAGGGATTTCTAGGTCCCTAGAGAGAGAGATTTCTATGTCCCTAGAGGGATTTCTAGGTCCCTAGAGAGAGAGATTTCTATGTCCCTAGAGGGATTTCTAGGTCCCTAGAGGGATTTCTAGGTCCCTAGAGGGATAGATTTCTATGTCCCTAGAGGGATTTCTATGTCCCTAGAGAGATTTCTAGGTCCCTAGAGGGATTTCTATGTCCCTAGAGGGATTTCTAGGTCCCTAGAGGGATTTCTAGGTCCCTAGAGGGATTTCAATGTCCCTAGAGGGATTTCTAGGTCCCTAGAGGGATTTCTATGTCCCTAGAGGGATAGATTTCTATGTCCCTAGAGGGATTTCTATGTCCCTAGAGTGATTTCTATGTCCCTAGAGGGATTTCTAGGTCCCTAGAGGGATTTCTATGTCCCTAGAGGGATAGATTTATATGTCCCTAGAGGGATTTCTATGTCCATAGAGGGATTTCTATGTCCCTAGAGGGATTTCTAGGTCCATAGAGGGATAGATTTCTATGTCCCTAGAGGGATTTCTAGGTCCCTAGAGGGATTTCTATGTCCCTAGAGCGATAGATTTCTATGTCCCTAGAGGGATTTCTATGTCGCTAGAGGGATTTCTATGTCGCTAGAGGGATTTCTAGGTCCCTAGAGGGATAGATTTCTAGGTCCCTAGAGGGATTTCAATGTCCCTAGAGGGATTTCTAGGTCCCTAGAGGGATTTCAATGTTCCTAGAGGGATTTCTAGGTCCCTAGAGGGATAGATTTCTAGGTCCCTAGAGGGATTTCTATGTCCCTAGAGGGATTTCTATGTCCCTAGAGGGATTTCTATGTCCCTAGAGGGATTTCTATGTCCCTAGAGGGATAGATTTCTATGTCCCTAGAGGGATTTCTATGTCCCTAGAGGGATTTCTAGGTCCCTAGAGAGAGAGATTTCTATGTCTCTAGAGGGATTTCTAGGTCCCTAGAGGGATTTCTAGGTCCCTAGAGGGATTTCTAGGTCCCTAGAGGGATTTCTAGGTCCCTAGAGGGATTTCTAGGTCCCTAGAGGGATTTCTAGGTCCCTAGAGGGATAGATTTCTATGTCCCTAGAGGGATTTCTATGTCCCTAGAGAGATTTCTATGTCCCTAGAGAGATTTCTAGGTCCCTAGAGGGATTTCAATGTCCCTAGAGGGATTTCTAGGTCCCTAGAGGGATAGATTTCAATGTCCCTAGAGGGATTTCTAGGTCCCTAGAGGGATAGATTTCTATGTCCCTAGAGGGATTTCTATGTCCCTAGAGGGATTTCTATGTCCCTAGAGGGATTTCTAGGTCCCTAGAGGGATTTCTAGGTCCCTAGAGGGATAGATTTCAATGTCCCTAGAGGGATTTCTAGGTCCCTAGAGGGATTTGTATGTCCCTAGAGGGATAGATTTCTATGTCCCTAGAGGGATTTCTATGTCGCTAGAGGGATTTCTATGTCCCTAGAGGGATTTCTAGGTCCCTAGAGGGATAGATTTCTATGTCCCTAGAGGGATTTCTATGTCACTAGAGAGATTTCTAGGTCCCTAGAGGGATTTCAATGTCCCTAGAGGGATTTCTAGGTCCCTAGAGGGATAGATTTCTAGGTCCCTAGAGGGATTTCTATGTCCCTAGAGGGATTTCAATGTCCCTAGAGGGATTTCTATGTCCCTAGAGGGATTTCTATGTCCCTAGAGGGATAGATTTCTATTTCCCTAGAGGGATTTCTATGTCCCTATAGGGATTTCTATGTCCCTAGAGGGATTTCTATGTCCCTAGAGGGATTTCTATGTCGCTAGAGGGATTTCTATGTCGCTAGAGGGATTTCTAGGTCCCTAGAGGGATTTCTAGGTCCCTAGAGAGAGAGATTTCTATGTCCCTAGAGGGATTTCTAGGTCCCTAGAGAGAGAGATTTCTATGTCCCTAGAGGGATTTCTAGGTCCCTAGAGGGATTTCTAGGTCCCTAGAGGGATAGATTTCTATGTCCCTAGAGGGATTTCTATGTCCCTAGAGAGATTTCTAGGTCCCTAGAGGGATTTCTATGTCCCTAGAGGGATTTCTAGGTCCCTAGAGGGATTTCTAGGTCCCTAGAGGGATTTCAATGTCCCTAGAGGGATTTCTAGGTCCCTAGAGGGATTTCTATGTCCCTAGAGGGATAGATTTCTATGTCCCTAGAGGGATTTCTATGTCCCTAGAGGGATTTCTATGTCCCTAGAGGGATTTCTAGGTCCCTAGAGGGATTTCTATGTCCCTAGAGGGATAGATTTATATGTCCCTAGAGGGATTTCTATGTCCATAGAGGGATTTCTATGTCCCTAGAGGGATTTCTAGGTCCATAGAGGGATAGATTTCTATGTCCCTAGAGGGATTTCTAGGTCCCTAGAGGGATTTCTATGTCCCTAGAGCGATAGATTTCTATGTCCCTAGAGGGATTTCTATGTCGCTAGAGGGATTTCTATGTCGCTAGAGGGATTTCTAGGTCCCTAGAGGGATAGATTTCTAGGTCCCTAGAGGGATTTCAATGTCCCTAGAGGGATTTCTAGGTCCCTAGAGGGATAGATTTCTAGGTCCCTAGAGGGATTTCTATGTCCCTAGAGGGATTTCTATGTCCCTAGAGGGATTTCTATGTCCCTAGAGGGATTTCTATGTCCCTAGAGGGATAGATTTCTATGTCCCTAGAGGGATTTCTATGTCCCTAGAGGGATTTCTAGGTCCCTAGAGAGAGAGATTTCTATGTCTCTAGAGGGATTTCTAGGTCCCTAGAGGGATTTCTAGGTCCCTAGAGGGATTTCTAGGTCCCTAGAGGGATTTCTAGGTCCCTAGAGGGATTTCTAGGTCCCTAGAGGGATTTCTAGGTCCCTAGAGGGATAGATTTCTATGTCCCTAGAGGGATTTCTATGTCCCTAGAGAGATTTCTATGTCCCTAGAGAGATTTCTAGGTCCCTAGAGGGATTTCAATGTCCCTAGAGGGATTTCTAGGTCCCTAGAGGGATAGATTTCAATGTCCCTAGAGGGATTTCTAGGTCCCTAGAGGGATTTCTATGTCCCTAGAGGGATAGATTTCTATGTCCCTAGAGGGATTTCTATGTCGCTAGAGGGATTTCTATGTCCCTAGAGGGATTTCTAGGTCCCTAGAGGGATTTCTAGGTCCCTAGAGGGATAGATTTCTATGTCCCTAGAGGGATTTCTATGTCACTAGAGAGATTTCTAGGTCCCTAGAGGGATTTCAATGTCCCTAGAGGGATTTCTAGGTCCCTAGAGGGATTGATTTCTATGTCGCTAGAGGGATTTCTAGGTCCCTAGAGGGATTTCTGGGTCCCTAGAGAGAGAGATTTCTATGTCCCTAGAGGGATTTCTAGGTCCCTAGAGAGAGAGATTTCTATGTCCCTAGAGGGATTTCTATGTCCCTAGAGGGATTTCTAGGTCCCTAGAGGGATTTCTAGGTCCCTAGAGGGATAGATTTCTATGTCCCTAGAGGGATTTCTATGTCACTAGAGAGATTTCTAGGTCCCTAGAGGGATTTCAATGTCCCTAGAGGGATTTCTATGTCCCTAGAGGGATATCTATGTCCCTAGAGGGATAGATTTCTATGTCTCTAGAGGGATTTCTATGTCCCTAGAGGGATTTCTAGGTCCCTAGAGGGATTTCTATGTCCCTAGAGGGATAGATTTATATGTCCCTAGAGGGATTTCTATGTCCATAGAGGGATTTCTATGTCCCTAGAGGGATTTCTAGGTCCCTAGAGGGATAGATTTCTATGTCGCTAGAGGGATTTCTAGGTCCCTAGAGGGATTTCTAGGTCCCTAGAGAGAGAGATTTCTATGTCCCTAGAGGGATTTCTAGGTCCCTAGAGAGAGAGATTTCTATGTCCCTAGAGGGATTTCTAGGTCCCTAAAGGGATTTCTAGGTCCCTAGAGGGATTTCTAGGTCCCTAGAGGGATAGATTTATATGTCCCTAGAGGGATTTCTATGTCCCTAGAGAGATTTCTAGGTCCCTAGAGGGATTTCTATGTCCCTAGAGGGATTTCTAGGTCCCTAGAGGGATTTCAATGTCCCTAGAGGGATTTCTAGGTCCCTAGAGGGATTTCTAGGTCCCTAGAGGGATTTCTATGTCCCTAGAGGGATAGATTTCTATGTCCCTAGAGGGATTTCTATGTCCCTAGAGGGATTTCTATGTCCCTAGAGGGATTTCTAGGTCCCTAGAGGGATTTCTAGGTCCCTAGAGGGATAGATTTCAATGTCCCTAGAGGGATTTCTAGGTCCCTAGAGGGATTTCTATGTCCCTAGAGGGATAGATTTCTATGTCCCTAGAGGGATTTCTATGTCGCTAGAGGGATTTCTATGTCCCTAGAGGGATTTCTAGGTCCCTAGAGGGATAGATTTCTATGTCCCTAGAGGGATTTCTATGTCACTAGAGAGATTTCTAGGTCCCTAGAGGGATTTCAATGTCCCTAGAGGGATTTCTAGGTCCCTAGAGGGATAGATTTCTAGGTCCCTAGAGGGATTTCTATGTCCCTAGAGGGATTTCAATGTCCCTAGAGGGATTTCTATGTCCCTAGAGGGATTTCTATGTCCCTAGAGGGATAGATTTCTATTTCCCTAGAGGGATTTCTATGTCCCTATAGGGATTTCTATGTCCCTAGAGGGATTTCTATGTCCCTAGAGGGATTTCTATGTCGCTAGAGGGATTTCTATGTCGCTAGAGGGATTTCTAGGTCCCTAGAGGGATTTCTAGGTCCCTAGAGAGAGAGATTTCTATGTCCCTAGAGGGATTTCTAGGTCCCTAGAGAGAGAGATTTCTATGTCCCTAGAGGGATTTCTAGGTCCCTAGAGGGATTTCTAGGTCCCTAGAGGGATAGATTTCTATGTCCCTAGAGGGATTTCTATGTCCCTAGAGAGATTTCTAGGTCCCTAGAGGGATTTCTATGTCCCTAGAGGGATTTCTAGGTCCCTAGAGGGATTTCTAGGTCCCTAGAGGGATTTCAATGTCCCTAGAGGGATTTCTAGGTCCCTAGAGGGATTTCTATGTCCCTAGAGGGATAGATTTCTATGTCCCTAGAGGGATTTCTATGTCCCTAGAGTGATTTCTATGTCCCTAGAGGGATTTCTAGGTCCCTAGAGGGATTTCTATGTCCCTAGAGGGATAGATTTATATGTCCCTAGAGGGATTTCTATGTCCATAGAGGGATTTCTATGTCCCTAGAGGGATTTCTAGGTCCATAGAGGGATAGATTTCTATGTCCCTAGAGGGATTTCTAGGTCCCTAGAGGGATTTCTATGTCCCTAGAGCGATAGATTTCTATGTCCCTAGAGGGATTTCTATGTCGCTAGAGGGATTTCTATGTCGCTAGAGGGATTTCTAGGTCCCTAGAGGGATAGATTTCTAGGTCCCTAGAGGGATTTCAATGTCCCTAGAGGGATTTCTAGGTCCCTAGAGGGATTTCAATGTTCCTAGAGGGATTTCTAGGTCCCTAGAGGGATAGATTTCTAGGTCCCTAGAGGGATTTCTATGTCCCTAGAGGGATTTCTATGTCCCTAGAGGGATTTCTATGTCCCTAGAGGGATTTCTATGTCCCTAGAGGGATAGATTTCTATGTCCCTAGAGGGATTTCTATGTCCCTAGAGGGATTTCTAGGTCCCTAGAGAGAGAGATTTCTATGTCTCTAGAGGGATTTCTAGGTCCCTAGAGGGATTTCTAGGTCCCTAGAGGGATTTCTAGGTCCCTAGAGGGATTTCTAGGTCCCTAGAGGGATTTCTAGGTCCCTAGAGGGATTTCTAGGTCCCTAGAGGGATAGATTTCTATGTCCCTAGAGGGATTTCTATGTCCCTAGAGAGATTTCTATGTCCCTAGAGAGATTTCTAGGTCCCTAGAGGGATTTCAATGTCCCTAGAGGGATTTCTAGGTCCCTAGAGGGATAGATTTCAATGTCCCTAGAGGGATTTCTAGGTCCCTAGAGGGATTTCTATGTCCCTAGAGGGATAGATTTCTATGTCCCTAGAGGGATTTCTATGTCGCTAGAGGGATTTCTATGTCCCTAGAGGGATTTCTAGGTCCCTAGAGGGATTTCTAGGTCCCTAGAGGGATAGATTTCTATGTCCCTAGAGGGATTTCTATGTCACTAGAGAGATTTCTAGGTCCCTAGAGGGATTTCAATATCCCTAGAGGGATTTCTAGGTCCCTAGAGGGATAGATTTCTAGGTCCCTAGAGGGATTTCTATGTCCCTAGAGGGATTTCTAGGTCCCTAGAGAGAGAGATTTCTATGTCCCTAGAGGGATTTCTAGGTCCCTAGAGGGATTTCTAGGTCCCTAGAGGGATTTCTAGGTCCCTAGAGGGATAGATTTCTATGTCCCTAGAGGGATTTCTATGTCCCTAGAGAGATTTCTAGGTCCCTAGAGGAATTTCTAGGTCCCTAGATTGATTTCTAGGTCCCTAGAGAGAGAGATTTCTATGTCCCTAGAGGGATTTCTAGGTCCCTAGAGGGATTTCTAGGTCCCTAGAGGGATTTCTAGGTCCCTAGAGGGATTTCTAGGTCCCTAGAGGGATTTCTAGGTCCCTAGAGGGATTTCTAGGTCCCTAGAGGGATTTCTATGTCCCTAGAGGGATAGATTTCTATGTCCCTAGAGGGATTTCTATGTCCCTATAGGGATTTCTATGTCCCTAGAGGGATTTCTATGTCCCTAGAGGGATTTCTATGTCGCTAGAGGGATTTCTATGTCGCTAGAGGGATTTCTAGGTCCCTAGAGGGATTTCTAGGTCCCTAGAGAGAGAGATTTCTATGTCCCTAGAGGGATTTCTAGGTCCCTAGAGAGAGAGATTTCTATGTCCCTAGAGGGATTTCTAGGTCCCTAGAGGGATTTCTAGGTCCCTAGAGGGATTTCTAGGTCCCTAGAGGGATAGATTTCTATGTCCCTAGAGGGATTTCTATGTCACTAGAGAGATTTCTAGGTCCCTAGAGGGATTTCAATGTCCCTAGAGGGATTTCTAGGTCCCTAGAGGGATAGATTTCTAGGTCCCTAGAGGGATTTCTATGTCCCTAGAGGGATTTCAATGTCCCTAGAGGGATTTCTATGTCCCTAGAGGGATTTCTATGTCCCTAGAGGGATAGATTTCTATGTCCCTAGAGGGATTTCTATGTCCCTATAGGGATTTCTATGTCCCTAGAGGGATTTCTATGTCCCTAGAGGGATTTCTATGTCGCTAGAGGGATTTCTATGTCGCTAGAGGGATTTCTAGGTCCCTAGAGGGATTTCTAGGTCCCTAGAGAGAGAGATTTCTATGTCCCTAGAGGGATTTCTAGGTCCCTAGAGAGAGAGATTTCTATGTCCCTAGAGGGATTTCTAGGTCCCTAGAGGGATTTCTAGGTCCCTAGAGGGATTTCTAGGTCCCTAGAGGGATAGATTTCTATGTCCCTAGAGGGATTTCTATGTCCCTAGAGAGATTTCTAGGTCCATAGAGGGATTTCTATGTCCCTAGAGGGATTTCTAGGTCCCTAGAGGGATTTCTAGGTCCCTAGAGGGATTTCAATGTCCCTAGAGGGATTTCTAGGTCCCTAGAGGGATTTCTAGGTCCCTAGAGGGATTTCTATATCCCTAGAGGGATAGATTTCTATGTCCCTAGAGGGATTTCTATGTCCCTAGAGGGATTTCTATGTCCCTAGAGGGATTTCTAGGTCCCTAGAGGGATTTCTATGTCCCTAGAGGGATAGATTTATATGTCCCTAGAGGGATTTCTATGTCCATAGAGGGATTTCTATGTCCCTAGAGGGATTTCTAGGTCCCTAGAGGGATAGATTTCTATGTCCCTAGAGGGATTTCTAGGTCCCTAGAGGGATTTCTAGGTCCCTAGAGAGAGAGATTTCTATGTCCCTAGAGGGATTTCTAGGTCCCTAGAGAGAGAGATTTCTATGTCCCTAGAGGGATTTCTAGGTCCCTAGAGGGATTTCTAGGTCCCTAGAGGGATTTCTAGGTCCCTAGAGGGATAGATTTCTATGTCCCTAGAGGGATTTCTATGTCCCTAGAGAGATTTCTAGGTCCCTAGAGGGATTTCTATGTCCCTAGAGGGATTTCTAGGTCCCTAGAGGGATTTCTAGGTCCCTAGAGGGATTTCAATGTCCCTAGAGGGATTTCTAGGTCCCTAGAGGGATTTCTAGGTCCCTAGAGGGATTTCTATGTTCCTAGAGGAATAGATTTCTATGTCCCTAGAGGGATTTCTATGTCCCTAGAGGGATTTCTATGTCCCTAGAGGGATTTCTAGGTCCCTAGAGGGATTTCTATGTCCCTAGAGGGATAGATTTATATGTCCCTAGAGGGATTTCTATGTCCATAGAGGGATTTCTATGTCCCTAGAGGGATTTCTAGGTCCCTAGAGGGATAGATTTCTATGTCCCTAGAGGGATTTCTAGGTCCCTAGAGGGATTTCTATGTCCCTAGAGCGATAGATTTCTATGTCCCTAGAGGGATTTCTATGTCGCTAGAGGGATTTCTATGTCGCTAGAGGGATTTCTAGGTCCCTAGAGGGATAGATTTCTAGGTCCCTAGAGGGATTTCAATGTCCCTAGAGGGATTTCTAGGTCCCTAGAGGGATAGATTTCTAGGTCCCTAGAGGGATTTCAATGTCCCTAGAGGGATTTCTAGGTCCCTAGAGGGATTTCAATGTCCCTAGAGGGATTTCTAGGTCCCTAGAGGGATTTCAATGTCCCTAGAGGGATTTCTAGGTCCCTAGAGGGAGAGATTTCTATGTCCCTAGAGGGATTTCTAGGTCCCTAGAGGGATTTCTAGGTCCCTAGAGGGATTTCTAGGTCCCTAGAGGGATAGATTTCTATGTCCCTAGAGGGATTTCTATGTCCCTAGAGAGATTTCTAGGTCCCTAGAGGGATTTCTAGGTCCCTAGATTGATTTCTAGGTCCCTAGAGAGAGAGATTTCTATGTCCCTAGAGGGATTTCTAGGTCCCTAGAGGGATTTCTAGGTCCCTAGAGGGATTTCTAGGTCCCTAGAGGGATTTCTAGGTCCCTAGATGGATTTCTAGGTCCCTAGAGGGATTTCTAGGTCCCTAGAGGGATTTCTAGGTCCCTAGAGGGATAGATTTCTATGTCCCTAGAGGGATTTCTATGTCCCTAGAGAGATTTCTATGTCCCTAGAGAGATTTCTAGGTCCCTAGAGGGATTTCAATGTCCCTAGAGGGATTTCTAGGTCCCTAGAGGGATAGATTTCAATGTCCCTAGAGGGATTTCTAGGTCCCTAGAGGGATTTCTATGTCCCTAGAGGGATAGATTTCTATGTCCCTAGAGGGATTTCTATGTCGCTAGAGGGATTTCTATGTCCCTAGAGGGATTTCTAGGTCCCTAGAGGGATTTCTAGGTCCCTAGAGGGATAGATTTCTATGTCCCTAGAGGGATTTCTATGTCACTAGAGAGATTTCTAGGTCCCTAGAGGGATTTCAATGTCCCTAGAGGGATTTCTAGGTCCCTAGAGGGATAGATTTCTATGTCGCTAGAGGGATTTCTAGGTCCCTAGAGGGATTTCTAGGTCCCTAGAGAGAGAGATTTCTATGTCCCTAGAGGGATTTCTAGGTCCCTAGAGAGATTTCTAGGTCCCTAGAGAGAGAGATTTCTATGTCCCTAGAGGGATTTCTATGTCCCTAGAGGGATTTCTAGGTCCCTAGAGGGATTTCTATGTCCCTATAGGGATTTCTATGTCCCTAGAGGGAATTCTATGTCCCTAGAGGGATTTCTATGTCGCTAGAGGGATTTCAATGTCCCTAGAGGGATTTCTAGGTCCCTAGAGGGATTTCTAGGTCCCTAGAGGGATTTCTATGTCCCTAGAGGGATAGATTTCTATGTCCCTAGAGGGATTTCTATGTCCCTAGAGGGATTTCTATGTCCCTAGAGGGATTTCTAGGTCCCTAGAGGGATTTCTATGTCCCTAGAGGGATAGATTTATATGTCCCTAGAGGGAATTCTATGTCCATAGAGATATTTCTATGTCCCTAGAGGGATTTCTAGGTCCCTAGAGGGATAGATTTCTATGTCCCTAGAGGGATTTCTAGGTCCCTAGAGGGATTTCTAGGTCCCTAGAGAGAGAGATTTCTATGTCCCTAGAGGGATTTCTAGGTCCCTAGAGAGAGAGATTTCTATGTCCCTAGAGGGATTTCTAGGTCCCTAGAGGGATTTCTAGGTCCCTAGAGGGATTTCTAGGTCCCTAGAGGGATAGATTTCTATGTCCCTAGAGGGATTTCTATGTCCCTAGAGAGATTTCTAGGTCCCTAGAGGGATTTCTATGTCCCTAGAGGGATTTCTAGGTCCCTAGAGGGATTTCTATGTCCCTAGAGGGATAGATTTATATGTCCCTAGAGGGATTTCTATGTCCATAGAGGGATTTCTATGTCCCTAGAGGGATTTCTAGGTCCCTAGAGGGATAGATTTCTATGTCGCTAGAGGGATTTCTAGGTCCCTAGAGGGATTTCTAGGTCCCTAGAGAGAGAGATTTCTATGTCCCTAGAGGGATTTCTAGGTCCCTAGAGAGAGAGATTTCTATGTCCCTAGAGGGATTTCTAGGTCCCTAAAGGGATTTCTAGGTCCCTAGAGGGATTTCTAGGTCCCTAGAGGGATAGATTTCTATGTCCCTAGAGGGATTTCTATGTCCCTAGAGAGATTTCTAGGTCCCTAGAGGGATTTCTATGTCCCTAGAGGGATTTCTAGGTCCCTAGAGGGATTTCAATGTCCCTAGAGGGATTTCTAGGTCCCTAGAGGGATTTCTAGGTCCCTAGAGGGATTTCTATGTCCCTAGAGGGATAGATTTCTATGTCCCTAGAGGGATTTCTATGTCCCTAGAGGGATTTCTATGTCCCTAGAGGGATTTCTAGGTCCCTAGAGGGATTTCTAGGTCCCTAGAGGGATTTCTAGGTCCCTAGAGGGATAGATTTCTAGGTCCCTAGAGGGATTTCAATGTCCCTAGAGGGATTTCTAGGTCCCTAGAGGGATTTCTAGGTCCCTAGAGGGATAGATTTCTAGGTCCCTAGAGGGATTTCTAGGTCCCTAGAGGGATTTCTAGGTCCCTAGAGGGATTTCTAGGTCCCTAGAGGGATAGATTTCTATGTCCCTAGAGGGATTTCTATGTCACTAGAGAGATTTCTAGGTCCCTAGAGGGATTTCAATGTCCCTAGAGGGATTTCTAGGTCCCTAGAGGGATAGATTTCTAGGTCCCTAGAGGGATTTCTATGTCCCTAGAGGGATTTCAATGTCCCTAGAGGGATTTCTATGTCCCTAGAGGGATTTCTATGTCCCTAGAGGGATAGATTTCTATGTCCCTAGAGGGATTTCTATGTCCCTATAGGGATTTCTATGTCCCTAGAGGGATTTCTATGTCCCTAGAGGGATTTCTATGTCGCTAGAGGGATTTCTATGTCGCTAGAGGGATTTCTAGGTCCCTAGAGGGATTTCTAGGTCCCTAGAGAGAGAGATTTCTATGTCCCTAGAGGGATTTCTAGGTCCCTAGAGAGAGAGATTTCTATGTCCCTAGAGGGATTTCTAGGTCCCTAGAGGGATTTCTAGGTCCCTAGAGGGATTTCTAGGTCCCTAGAGGGATAGATTTCTATGTCCCTAGAGGGATTTCTATGTCCCTAGAGAGATTTCTAGGTCCATAGAGGGATTTCTATGTCCCTAGAGGGATTTCTAGGTCCCTAGAGGGATTTCTAGGTCCCTAGAGGGATTTCAATGTCCCTAGAGGGATTTCTAGGTCCCTAGAGGGATTTCTAGGTCCCTAGAGGGATTTCTATATCCCTAGAGGGATAGATTTCTATGTCCCTAGAGGGATTTCTATGTCCCTAGAGGGATTTCTATGTCCCTAGAGGGATTTCTAGGTCCCTAGAGGGATTTCTATGTCCCTAGAGGGATAGATTTATATGTCCCTAGAGGGATTTCTATGTCCATAGAGGGATTTCTATGTCCCTAGAGGGATTTCTAGGTCCCTAGAGGGATAGATTTCTATGTCCCTAGAGGGATTTCTAGGTCCCTAGAGGGATTTCTAGGTCCCTAGAGAGAGAGATTTCTATGTCCCTAGAGGGATTTCTAGGTCCCTAGAGAGAGAGATTTCTATGTCCCTAGAGGGATTTCTAGGTCCCTAGAGGGATTTCTAGGTCCCTAGAGGGATTTCTAGGTCCCTAGAGGGATAGATTTCTATGTCCCTAGAGGGATTTCTATGTCCCTAGAGAGATTTCTAGGTCCCTAGAGGGATTTCTATGTCCCTAGAGGGATTTCTAGGTCCCTAGAGGGATTTCTAGGTCCCTAGAGGGATTTCAATGTCCCTAGAGGGATTTCTAGGTCCCTAGAGGGATTTCTAGGTCCCTAGAGGGATTTCTATGTTCCTAGAGGAATAGATTTCTATGTCCCTAGAGGGATTTCTATGTCCCTAGAGGGATTTCTATGTCCCTAGAGGGATTTCTAGGTCCCTAGAGGGATTTCTATGTCCCTAGAGGGATAGATTTATATGTCCCTAGAGGGATTTCTATGTCCATAGAGGGATTTCTATGTCCCTAGAGGGATTTCTAGGTCCCTAGAGGGATAGATTTCTATGTCCCTAGAGGGATTTCTAGGTCCCTAGAGGGATTTCTATGTCCCTAGAGCGATAGATTTCTATGTCCCTAGAGGGATTTCTATGTCGCTAGAGGGATTTCTATGTCGCTAGAGGGATTTCTAGGTCCCTAGAGGGATAGATTTCTAGGTCCCTAGAGGGATTTCAATGTCCCTAGAGGGATTTCTAGGTCCCTAGAGGGATAGATTTCTAGGTCCCTAGAGGGATTTCAATGTCCCTAGAGGGATTTCTAGGTCCCTAGAGGGATTTCAATGTCCCTAGAGGGATTTCTAGGTCCCTAGAGGGATTTCAATGTCCCTAGAGGGATTTCTAGGTCCCTAGAGGGAGAGATTTCTATGTCCCTAGAGGGATTTCTAGGTCCCTAGAGGGATTTCTAGGTCCCTAGAGGGATTTCTAGGTCCCTAGAGGGATAGATTTCTATGTCCCTAGAGGGATTTCTATGTCCCTAGAGAGATTTCTAGGTCCCTAGAGGGATTTCTAGGTCCCTAGATTGATTTCTAGGTCCCTAGAGAGAGAGATTTCTATGTCCCTAGAGGGATTTCTAGGTCCCTAGAGGGATTTCTAGGTCCCTAGAGGGATTTCTAGGTCCCTAGAGGGATTTCTAGGTCCCTAGATGGATTTCTAGGTCCCTAGAGGGATTTCTAGGTCCCTAGAGGGATTTCTAGGTCCCTAGAGGGATAGATTTCTATGTCCCTAGAGGGATTTCTATGTCCCTAGAGAGATTTCTATGTCCCTAGAGAGATTTCTAGGTCCCTAGAGGGATTTCAATGTCCCTAGAGGGATTTCTAGGTCCCTAGAGGGATAGATTTCAATGTCCCTAGAGGGATTTCTAGGTCCCTAGAGGGATTTCTATGTCCCTAGAGGGATAGATTTCTATGTCCCTAGAGGGATTTCTATGTCGCTAGAGGGATTTCTATGTCCCTAGAGGGATTTCTAGGTCCCTAGAGGGATTTCTAGGTCCCTAGAGGGATAGATTTCTATGTCCCTAGAGGGATTTCTATGTCACTAGAGAGATTTCTAGGTCCCTAGAGGGATTTCAATGTCCCTAGAGGGATTTCTAGGTCCCTAGAGGGATAGATTTCTATGTCGCTAGAGGGATTTCTAGGTCCCTAGAGGGATTTCTAGGTCCCTAGAGAGAGAGATTTCTATGTCCCTAGAGGGATTTCTAGGTCCCTAGAGAGATTTCTAGGTCCCTAGAGAGAGAGATTTCTATGTCCCTAGAGGGATTTCTATGTCCCTAGAGGGATTTCTAGGTCCCTAGAGGGATTTCTATGTCCCTATAGGGATTTCTATGTCCCTAGAGGGAATTCTATGTCCCTAGAGGGATTTCTATGTCGCTAGAGGGATTTCAATGTCCCTAGAGGGATTTCTAGGTCCCTAGAGGGATTTCTAGGTCCCTAGAGGGATTTCTATGTCCCTAGAGGGATAGATTTCTATGTCCCTAGAGGGATTTCTATGTCCCTAGAGGGATTTCTATGTCCCTAGAGGGATTTCTAGGTCCCTAGAGGGATTTCTATGTCCCTAGAGGGATAGATTTATATGTCCCTAGAGGGAATTCTATGTCCATAGAGATATTTCTATGTCCCTAGAGGGATTTCTAGGTCCCTAGAGGGATAGATTTCTATGTCCCTAGAGGGATTTCTAGGTCCCTAGAGGGATTTCTAGGTCCCTAGAGAGAGAGATTTCTATGTCCCTAGAGGGATTTCTAGGTCCCTAGAGAGAGAGATTTCTATGTCCCTAGAGGGATTTCTAGGTCCCTAGAGGGATTTCTAGGTCCCTAGAGGGATTTCTAGGTCCCTAGAGGGATAGATTTCTATGTCCCTAGAGGGATTTCTATGTCCCTAGAGAGATTTCTAGGTCCCTAGAGGGATTTCTATGTCCCTAGAGGGATTTCTAGGTCCCTAGAGGGATTTCTATGTCCCTAGAGGGATAGATTTATATGTCCCTAGAGGGATTTCTATGTCCATAGAGGGATTTCTATGTCCCTAGAGGGATTTCTAGGTCCCTAGAGGGATAGATTTCTATGTCGCTAGAGGGATTTCTAGGTCCCTAGAGGGATTTCTAGGTCCCTAGAGAGAGAGATTTCTATGTCCCTAGAGGGATTTCTAGGTCCCTAGAGAGAGAGATTTCTATGTCCCTAGAGGGATTTCTAGGTCCCTAAAGGGATTTCTAGGTCCCTAGAGGGATTTCTAGGTCCCTAGAGGGATAGATTTCTATGTCCCTAGAGGGATTTCTATGTCCCTAGAGAGATTTCTAGGTCCCTAGAGGGATTTCTATGTCCCTAGAGGGATTTCTAGGTCCCTAGAGGGATTTCAATGTCCCTAGAGGGATTTCTAGGTCCCTAGAGGGATTTCTAGGTCCCTAGAGGGATTTCTATGTCCCTAGAGGGATAGATTTCTATGTCCCTAGAGGGATTTCTATGTCCCTAGAGGGATTTCTATGTCCCTAGAGGGATTTCTAGGTCCCTAGAGGGATTTCTAGGTCCCTAGAGGGATTTCTAGGTCCCTAGAGGGATAGATTTCTAGGTCCCTAGAGGGATTTCAATGTCCCTAGAGGGATTTCTAGGTCCCTAGAGGGATTTCAATGTCCCTAGAGGGATTTCTAGGTCCCTAGAGGGATAGATTTCTAGGTCCCTAGAGGGATTTCTATGTCCCTAGAGGGATTTCTAGGTCCCTAGAGGGATAGATTTCTAGGTCCCTAGAGGGATTTCTATGTCCCTAGAGGGATTTCTATGTCCCTAGAGGGATTTCTATGTCCCTAGAGGGATTTCTATGTCCCTAGAGGGATAGATTTCTATGTCCCTAGAGGGATTTCTATGTCCCTAGAGGGATTTCTAGGTCCCTAGAGAGAGAGATTTCTATGTCCCTAGAGGGATTTCTAGGTCCCTAGAGGGATTTCTAGGTCCCTAGAGGGATTTCTAGGTCCCTAGAGGGATTTCTAGGTCCCTAGAGGGATTTCTAGGTCCCTAGAGGGATAGATTTCTATGTCCCTAGAGGGATTTCTATGTCCCTAGAGAGATTTCTATGTCCCTAGAGAGATTTCTAGGTCCCTAGAGGGATTTCAATGTCCCTAGAGGGATTTCTAGGTCCCTAGAGGGATAGATTTCAATGTCCCTAGAGGGATTTCTAGGTCCCTAGAGGGATTTCTATGTCCCTAGAGGGATAGATTTCTATGTCCCTAGAGGGATTTCTATGTCGCTAGAGGGATTTCTATGTCCCTAGAGGGATTTCTAGGTCCCTAGAGGGATTTCTAGGTCCCTAGAGGGATAGATTTCTATGTCCCTAGAGGGATTTCTATGTCACTAGAGAGATTTCTAGGTCCCTAGAGGGATTTCAATGTCCCTAGAGGGATTTCTAGGTCCCTAGAGGGATAGATTTCTAGGTCCCTAGAGGGATTTCTATGTCCCTAGAGGGATTTCTATGTCCCTAGAGGGATTTCTATGTCCCTAGAGGGATTTCTATGTCCCTAGAGGGATAGATTTCTATGTCCCTAGAGGGATTTCTATGTCCCTATAGGGATTTCTATGTCCCTAGAGGGAATTCTATGTCCCTAGAGGGATTTCTATGTCGCTAGAGGGATTTCAATGTCCCTAGAGGGATTTCTAGGTCCCTAGAGGGATTTCTAGGTCCCTAGAGGGATTTCTATGTCCCTAGAGGGATAGATTTCTATGTCCCTAGAGGGATTTCTATGTCCCTAGAGGGATTTCTATGTCCCTAGAGGGATTTCTAGGTCCCTAGAGGAATTTCTATGTCCCTAGAGGGATAGATTTATATGTCCCTAGAGGGATTTCTATGTCCATAGAGATATTTCTATGTCCCTAGAGGGATTTCTAGGTCCCTAGAGGGATAGATTTCTATGTCCCTAGAGGGATTTCTAGGTCCCTAGAGGGATTTCTAGGTCCCTAGAGAGAGAGATTTCTATGTCCCTAGAGGGATTTCTAGGTCCCTAGAGAGAGAGATTTCTATGTCCCTAGAGGGATTTCTAGGTCCCTAGAGGGATTTCTAGGTCCCTAGAGGGATTTCTAGGTCCCTAGAGGGATAGATTTCTATGTCCCTAGAGGGATTTATATGTCCCTAGAGAGATTTCTAGGTCCCTAGAGGGATTTCTATGTCCCTAGAGGGATTTCTAGGTCCCTAGAGGGATTTCTAGGTCCCTAGAGGGATTTCTAGGTCCCTAGAGGGATTTCAATGTCCCTAGAGGGATTTCTAGGTCCCTAGAGGGATTTCTAGGTCCCTAGAGGGATTTCTATGTCCCTAGAGGAATAGATTTCTATGTCCCTAGAGGGATTTCTATGTCCCTAGAGGGATTTCTATGTCCCTAGAGGGATTTCTAGGTCCCTAGAGGGATTTCTATGTCCCTAGAGGGATAGATTTATATGTCCCTAGAGGGATTTCTATGTCCATAGAGGGATTTCTATGTCCCTAGAGGGATTTCTATGTCCCTAGAGGGATTTCTAGGTCCCTAGAGGGATTTCAATGTCCCTAGAGGGATTTCTAGGTCCCTAGAGGGATTTCTAGGTCCCTAGAGGGATTTCTATGTCCCTAGAGGGATAGATTTCTATGTCCCTAGAGGGATTTCTATGTTCCTAGAGGGATTTCTATGTCCCTAGAGGGATTTCTAGGTCCCTAGAGGGATTTCTAGGTCCCTAGAGGGATAGATTTCTAGGTCCCTAGAGGGATTTCAATGTCCCTAGAGGGATTTCTAGGTCCCTAGAGGGATTTCAATGTCCCTAGAGGGATTTCTAGGTCCCTAGAGGGATAGATTTCTAGGTCCCTAGAGGGATTTCTATGTCCCTAGAGGGATTTCTAGGTCCCTAGAGGGATAGATTTCTAGGTCCCTAGAGGGATTTCTATGTCCCTAGAGGGATTTCTATGTCCCTAGAGGGATTTCTATGTCCCTAGAGGGATTTCTATGTCCCTAGAGGGATAGATTTCTATGTCCCTAGAGGGATTTCTATGTCCCTAGAGGGATTTCTAGGTCCCTAGAGAGAGAGATTTCTATGTCCCTAGAGGGATTTCTAGGTCCCTAGAGGGATTTCTAGGTCCCTAGAGGGATTTCTAGGTCCCTAGAGGGATTTCTAGGTCCCTAGAGGGATTTCTAGGTCCCTAGAGGGATTTCTAGGTCCCTAGAGGGATAGATTTCTATGTCCCTAGAGGGATTTCTATTTCCCTAGAGAGATTTCTATGTCCCTAGAGAGATTTCTAGGTCCCTAGAGGGATTTCAATGTCCCTAGAGGGATTTCTAGGTCCCTAGAGGGATAGATTTCAATGTCCCTAGAGGGATTTCTAGGTCCCTAGAGGGATTTCTATGTCCTTAGAGGGATAGATTTCTATGTCCCTAGAGGGATTTCTATGTCGCTAGAGGGATTTCTATGTCCCTAGAGGGATTTCTAGGTCCCTAGAGGGATTTCTAGGTCCCTAGAGGGATAGATTTCTATGTCCCTAGAGGGATTTCTATGTCACTAGAGAGATTTCTAGGTCCCTAGAGGGATTTCAATGTCCCTAGAGGGATTTCTAGGTCCCTAGAGGGATTTCTAGGTCCCTAGAGGGATTTCTAGGTCCCTAGAGGGATTTCTAGGTCCCTAGAGGGATTTCTAGGTCCCTAGAGGGATAGATTTCTATGTCCCTAGAGGGATTTCTAGGTCCCTAGAGGGATTTCTAGGTCCCTAGAGGGATTTCTATGTCCCTAGAGGGATAGATTTCTATGTCCCTAGAGGGATTTCTATGTCCCTAGAGGGATTTCTATGTCCCTAGAGGGATTTCTAGGTCCCTAGAGGGATTTCTAGGTCCCTAGAGGGATTTCTAGGTCCCTAGAGGGATAGATTTCTAGGTCCCTAGAGGGATTTCAATGTCCCTAGAGGGATTTCTAGGTCCCTAGAGGGATTTCAATGTCCCTAGAGGGATTTCTAGGTCCCTAGAGGGATAGATTTCTAGGTCCCTAGAGGGATTTCTATGTCCCTAGAGGGATTTCTAGGTCCCTAGAGGGATAGATTTCTAGGTCCCTAGAGGGATTTCTATGTCCCTAGAGGGATTTCTATGTCCCTAGAGGGATTTCTATGTCCCTAGAGGGATTTCTATGTCCCTAGAGGGATAGATTTCTATGTCCCTAGAGGGATTTCTATGTCCCTAGAGGGATTTCTAGGTCCCTAGAGAGAGAGATTTCTATGTCCCTAGAGGGATTTCTAGGTCCCTAGAGGGATTTCTAGGTCCCTAGAGGGATTTCTAGGTCCCTAGAGGGATTTCTAGGTCCCTAGAGGGATTTCTAGGTCCCTAGAGGGATAGATTTCTATGTCCCTAGAGGGATTTCTATGTCCCTAGAGAGATTTCTATGTCCCTAGAGAGATTTCTAGGTCCCTAGAGGGATTTCAATGTCCCTAGAGGGATTTCTAGGTCCCTAGAGGGATAGATTTCAATGTCCCTAGAGGGATTTCTAGGTCCCTAGAGGGATTTCTATGTCCCTAGAGGGATAGATTTCTATGTCCCTAGAGGGATTTCTATGTCGCTAGAGGGATTTCTATGTCCCTAGAGGGATTTCTAGGTCCCTAGAGGGATTTCTAGGTCCCTAGAGGGATAGATTTCTATGTCCCTAGAGGGATTTCTATGTCACTAGAGAGATTTCTAGGTCCCTAGAGGGATTTCAATGTCCCTAGAGGGATTTCTAGGTCCCTAGAGGGATAGATTTCTAGGTCCCTAGAGGGATTTCTATGTCCCTAGAGGGATTTCTATGTCCCTAGAGGGATTTCTATGTCCCTAGAGGGATTTCTATGTCCCTAGAGGGATAGATTTCTATGTCCCTAGAGGGATTTCTATGTCCCTATAGGGATTTCTATGTCCCTAGAGGGAATTCTATGTCCCTAGAGGGATTTCTATGTCGCTAGAGGGATTTCAATGTCCCTAGAGGGATTTCTAGGTCCCTAGAGGGATTTCTAGGTCCCTAGAGGGATTTCTATGTCCCTAGAGGGATAGATTTCTATGTCCCTAGAGGGATTTCTATGTCCCTAGAGGGATTTCTATGTCCCTAGAGGGATTTCTAGGTCCCTAGAGGAATTTCTATGTCCCTAGAGGGATAGATTTATATGTCCCTAGAGGGATTTCTATGTCCATAGAGATATTTCTATGTCCCTAGAGGGATTTCTAGGTCCCTAGAGGGATAGATTTCTATGTCCCTAGAGGGATTTCTAGGTCCCTAGAGGGATTTCTAGGTCCCTAGAGAGAGAGATTTCTATGTCCCTAGAGGGATTTCTAGGTCCCTAGAGAGAGAGATTTCTATGTCCCTAGAGGGATTTCTAGGTCCCTAGAGGGATTTCTAGGTCCCTAGAGGGATTTCTAGGTCCCTAGAGGGATAGATTTCTATGTCCCTAGAGGGATTTATATGTCCCTAGAGAGATTTCTAGGTCCCTAGAGGGATTTCTATGTCCCTAGAGGGATTTCTAGGTCCCTAGAGGGATTTCTAGGTCCCTAGAGGGATTTCTAGGTCCCTAGAGGGATTTCAATGTCCCTAGAGGGATTTCTAGGTCCCTAGAGGGATTTCTAGGTCCCTAGAGGGATTTCTATGTCCCTAGAGGAATAGATTTCTATGTCCCTAGAGGGATTTCTATGTCCCTAGAGGGATTTCTATGTCCCTAGAGGGATTTCTAGGTCCCTAGAGGGATTTCTATGTCCCTAGAGGGATAGATTTATATGTCCCTAGAGGGATTTCTATGTCCATAGAGGGATTTCTATGTCCCTAGAGGGATTTCTATGTCCCTAGAGGGATTTCTAGGTCCCTAGAGGGATTTCAATGTCCCTAGAGGGATTTCTAGGTCCCTAGAGGGATTTCTAGGTCCCTAGAGGGATTTCTATGTCCCTAGAGGGATAGATTTCTATGTCCCTAGAGGGATTTCTATGTTCCTAGAGGGATTTCTATGTCCCTAGAGGGATTTCTAGGTCCCTAGAGGGATTTCTAGGTCCCTAGAGGGATAGATTTCTAGGTCCCTAGAGGGATTTCAATGTCCCTAGAGGGATTTCTAGGTCCCTAGAGGGATTTCAATGTCCCTAGAGGGATTTCTAGGTCCCTAGAGGGATAGATTTCTAGGTCCCTAGAGGGATTTCTATGTCCCTAGAGGGATTTCTAGGTCCCTAGAGGGATAGATTTCTAGGTCCCTAGAGGGATTTCTATGTCCCTAGAGGGATTTCTATGTCCCTAGAGGGATTTCTATGTCCCTAGAGGGATTTCTATGTCCCTAGAGGGATAGATTTCTATGTCCCTAGAGGGATTTCTATGTCCCTAGAGGGATTTCTAGGTCCCTAGAGAGAGAGATTTCTATGTCCCTAGAGGGATTTCTAGGTCCCTAGAGGGATTTCTAGGTCCCTAGAGGGATTTCTAGGTCCCTAGAGGGATTTCTAGGTCCCTAGAGGGATTTCTAGGTCCCTAGAGGGATAGATTTCTATGTCCCTAGAGGGATTTCTATGTCCCTAGAGAGATTTCTATGTCCCTAGAGAGATTTCTAGGTCCCTAGAGGGATTTCAATGTCCCTAGAGGGATTTCTAGGTCCCTAGAGGGATAGATTTCAATGTCCCTAGAGGGATTTCTAGGTCCCTAGAGGGATTTCTATGTCCTTAGAGGGATAGATTTCTATGTCCCTAGAGGGATTTCTATGTCGCTAGAGGGATTTCTATGTCCCTAGAGGGATTTCTAGGTCCCTAGAGGGATTTCTAGGTCCCTAGAGGGATAGATTTCTATGTCCCTAGAGGGATTTCTATGTCACTAGAGAGATTTCTAGGTCCCTAGAGGGATTTCAATGTCCCTAGAGGGATTTCTAGGTCCCTAGAGGGATAGATTTCTAGGTCCCTAGAGGGATTTCTATGTCCCTAGAGGGATTTCTATGTCCCTAGAGGGATTTCTATGTCCCTAGAGGGATTTCTATGTCCCTAGAGGGATAGATTTCTATGTCCCTAGAGGGATTTCTATGTCCCTATAGGGATTTCTATGTCCCTAGAGGGATTTCTAGGTCCCTAGAGGGATTTCTAGGTCCCTAGAGGGATTTCTATGTCCCTAGAGGGATAGATTTCTATGTCCCTAGAGGGATTTCTATGTCCCTAGAGGGATTTCTATGTCCCTAGAGGGATTTCTAGGTCCCTAGAGGAATTTCTATGTCCCTAGAGGGATAGATTTATATGTCCCTAGAGGGATTTCTATGTCCATAGAGATATTTCTATGTCCCTAGAGGGATTTCTAGGTCCCTAGAGGGATAGATTTCTATGTCCCTAGAGGGATTTCTAGGTCCCTAGAGGGATTTCTAGGTCCCTAGAGAGAGAGATTTCTATGTCCCTAGAGGGATTTCTAGGTCCCTAGAGAGAGAGATTTCTATGTCCCTAGAGGGATTTCTAGGTCCCTAGAGGGATTTCTAGGTCCCTAGAGGGATTTCTAGGTCCCTAGAGGGATAGATTTCTATGTCCCTAGAGGGATTTATATGTCCCTAGAGAGATTTCTAGGTCCCTAGAGGGATTTCTATGTCCCTAGAGGGATTTCTAGGTCCCTAGAGGGATTTCTAGGTCCCTAGAGGGATTTCTAGGTCCCTAGAGGGATTTCAATGTCCCTAGAGGGATTTCAAGGTCCCTAGAGGGATTGCTAGGTCCCTAGAGGGATTTCTATGTCCCTAGAGGGATTTCTATGTCCCTAGAGGGATTTCTAGGTCCCTAGAGGGATTTCTATGTCCCTAGAGGGATAGATTTATATGTCCCTAGAGGGATTTCTATGTCCATAGAGGGATTTCTATGTCCCTAGAGGGATTTCTAGGTCCCTAGAGGGATAGATTTCTATGTCCCTAGAGGGATTTCTAGGTCCCTAGAGGGATTTCTATGTCCCTAGAGCGATAGATTTCTATGTCCCTAGAGGGATTTCTATGTCGCTAGAGGGATTTCTATGTCGCTAGAGGGATTTCTAGGTCCCTAGAGGGATAGATTTCTAGGTCCCTAGAGGGATTTCAATGTCCCTAGAGGGATTTCTAGGTCCCTAGAGGGATAGATTTCTAGGTCCCTAGAGGGATTTCAATGTCCCTAGAGGGATTTCTAGGTCCCTAGAGGGATTTCAATGTCCCTAGAGGGATTTCTAGGTCCCTAGAGGGAGAGATTTCTATGTCCCTAGAGGGATTTCTAGGTCCCTAGAGGGATTTCTAGGTCCCTAGAGGGATTTCTAGGTCCCTAGAGGGATTTCTAGGTCCCTAGAGGGATTTCTAGGTCCCTAGAGGGATAGATTTCTATGTCCCTAGAGGGATTTCTATGTCCCTAGAGAGATTTCTAGGTCCCTAGAGGGATTTCTAGGTCCCTAGATTGATTTCTAGGTCCCTAGAGAGAGAGATTTCTATGTCCCTAGAGGGATTTCTAGGTCCCTAGAGGGATTTCTAGGTCCCTAGAGGGATTTCAATGTCCCTAGAGGGATTTCAAGGTCCCTAGAGGGATTTCTAGGTCCCTAGAGGGATTTCTATGTCCCTAGAGGGATTTCTATGTCCCTAGAGGGATTTCTAGGTCCCTAGAGGGATTTCTATGTCCCTAGAGGGATAGATTTATATGTCCCTAGAGGGATTTCTATGTCCATAGAGGGATTTCTATGTCCCTAGAGGGATTTCTAGGTCCCTAGAGGGATAGATTTCTATGTCCCTAGAGGGATTTCTAGGTCCCTAGAGGGATTTCTATGTCCCTAGAGCGATAGATTTCTATGTCCCTAGAGGGATTTCTATGTCGCTAGAGGGATTTCTATGTCGCTAGAGGGATTTCTAGGTCCCTAGAGGGATAGATTTCTAGGTCCCTAGAGGGATTTCAATGTCCCTAGAGGGATTTCTAGGTCCCTAGAGGGATAGATTTCTAGGTCCCTAGAGGGATTTCAATGTCCCTAGAGGGATTTCTAGGTCCCTAGAGGGATTTCAATGTCCCTAGAGGGATTTCTAGGTCCCTAGAGGGATTTCAATGTCCCTAGAGGGATTTCTAGGTCCCTAGAGGGAGAGATTTCTATGTCCCTAGAGGGATTTCTAGGTCCCTAGAGGGATTTCTAGGTCCCTAGAGGGATTTCTAGGTCCCTAGAGGGATAGATTTCTATGTCCCTAGAGGGATTTCTATGTCCCTAGAGAGATTTCTAGGTCCCTAGAGGGATTTCTAGGTCCCTAGATTGATTTCTAGGTCCCTAGAGAGAGAGATTTCTATGTCCCTAGAGGGATTTCTAGGTCCCTAGAGGGATTTCTAGGTCCCTAGAGGGATTTCTAGGTCCCTAGAGGGATTTCTAGGTCCCTAGATGGATTTCTAGGTCCCTAGAGGGATTTCTAGGTCCCTAGAGGGATTTCTAGGTCCCTAGAGGGATAGATTTCTATGTCCCTAGAGGGATTTCTATGTCCCTAGAGAGATTTCTATGTCCCTAGAGAGATTTCTAGGTCCCTAGAGGGATTTCAATGTCCCTAGAGGGATTTCTAGGTCCCTAGAGGGATAGATTTCAATGTCCCTAGAGGGATTTCTAGGTCCCTAGAGGGATTTCTATGTCCCTAGAGGGATAGATTTCTATGTCCCTAGAGGGATTTCTATGTCGCTAGAGGGATTTCTATGTCCCTAGAGGGATTTCTAGGTCCCTAGAGGGATTTCTAGGTCCCTAGAGGGATAGATTTCTATGTCCCTAGAGGGATTTCTATGTCACTAGAGAGATTTCTAGGTCCCTAGAGGGATTTCAATGTCCCTAGAGGGATTTCTAGGTCCCTAGAGGGATAGATTTCTATGTCGCTAGAGGGATTTCTAGGTCCCTAGAGGGATTTCTAGGTCCCTAGAGAGAGAGATTTCTATGTCCCTAGAGGGATTTCTAGGTCCCTAGAGAGATTTCTAGGTCCCTAGAGAGAGAGATTTCTATGTCCCTAGAGGGATTTCTATGTCCCTAGAGGGATTTCTAGGTCCCTAGAGGGATTTCTAGGTCCCTAGAGGGATAGATTTCTATGTCCCTAGAGGGATTTCTATGTCACTAGAGAGATTTCTAGGTCCCTAGAGGGATATCAATGTCCCTAGAGGGATATCTATGTCCCTAGAGGGATTTCTATGTCCCTAGAGGGATAGATTTCTATGTCCCTAGAGGGATTTCTATGTCCCTAGAGGGATTTCTAGGTCCCTAGAGGGATTTCTATGTCCCTAGAGGGATAGATTTATATGTCCCTAGAGGGATTTCTATGTCCATAGAGGGATTTCTATGTCCCTAGAGGGATTTCTAGGTCCCTAGAGGGATAGATTTCTATGTCGCTAGAGGGATTTCTAGGTCCCTAGAGGGATTTCTAGGTCCCTAGAGAGAGAGATTTCTATGTCCCTAGAGGGATTTCTAGGTCCCTAGAGAGAGAGATTTCTATGTCCCTAGAGGGATTTCTAGGTCCCTAAAGGGATTTCTAGGTCCCTAGAGGGATTTCTAGGTCCCTAGAGGGATAGATTTCTATGTCCCTAGAGGGATTTCTATGTCCCTAGAGAGATTTCTAGGTCCCTAGAGGGATTTCTATGTCCCTAGAGGGATTTCTAGGTCCCTAGAGGGATTTCAATGTCCCTAGAGGGATTTCTAGGTCCCTAGAGGGATTTCTAGGTCCCTAGAGGGATTTCTATGTCCCTAGAGGGATAGATTTCTATGTCCCTAGAGGGATTTCTATGTCCCTAGAGGGATTTCTATGTCCCTAGAGGGATTTCTAGGTCCCTAGAGGGATTTCTAGGTCCCTAGAGGGATAGATTTCTAGGTCCCTAGAGGGATTTCAATGTCCCTAGAGGGATTTCTAGGTCCCTAGAGGGATTTCAATGTCCCTAGAGGGATTTCTAGGTCCCTAGAGGGATAGATTTCTAGGTCCCTAGAGGGATTTCTATGTCCCTAGAGGGATTTCTAGGTCCCTAGAGGGATAGATTTCTAGGTCCCTAGAGGGATTTCTATGTCCCTAGAGGGATTTCTATGTCCCTAGAGGGATTTCTATGTCCCTAGAGGGATTTCTATGTCCCTAGAGGGATAGATTTCTATGTCCCTAGAGGGATTTCTATGTCCCTAGAGGGATTTCTAGGTCCCTAGAGAGAGAGATTTCTATGTCCCTAGAGGGATTTCTAGGTCCCTAGAGGGATTTCTAGGTCCCTAGAGGGATTTCTAGGTCCCTAGAGGGATTTCTAGGTCCCTAGAGGGATTTCTAGGTCCCTAGAGGGATAGATTTCTATGTCCCTAGAGGGATTTCTATGTCCCTAGAGAGATTTCTATGTCCCTAGAGAGATTTCTAGGTCCCTAGAGGGATTTCAATGTCCCTAGAGGGATTTCTAGGTCCCTAGAGGGATAGATTTCTATGTCCCTAGAGGGATTTCTATGTCGCTAGAGGGATTTCTATGTCCCTAGAGGGATTTCTAGGTCCCTAGAGGGATTTCTAGGTCCCTAGAGGGATAGATTTCTATGTCCCTAGAGGGATTTCTATGTCACTAGAGAGATTTCTAGGTCCCTAGAGGGATTTCAATGTCCCTAGAGGGATTTCTAGGTCCCTAGAGGGATAGATTTCTAGGTCCCTAGAGGGATTTCTATGTCCCTAGAGGGATTTCTATGTCCCTAGAGGGATTTCTATGTCCCTAGAGGGATTTCTATGTCCCTAGAGGGATTGATTTCTATGTCCCTAGAGGGATTTCTATGTCCCTATAGGGATTTCTATGTCCCTAGAGGGAATTCTATGTCCCTAGAGGGATTTCTATGTCGCTAGAGGGATTTCTAGGTCCCTAGAGGGATTTCTAGGTCCCTAGAGGGATTTCTAGGTCCCTAGAGGGATAGATTTCTATGTCCCTAGAGGGATTTCTATGTCCCTAGAGAGATTTCTATGTCCCTAGAGAGATTTCTAGGTCCCTAGAGGGATTTCAATGTCCCTAGAGGGATTTCTAGGTCCCTAGAGGGATAGATTTCTATGTCCCTAGAGGGATTTCTATGTCGCTAGAGGGATTTCTATGTCCCTAGAGGGATTTCTAGGTCCCTAGAGGGATTTCTAGGTCCCTAGAGGGATAGATTTCTATGTCCCTAGAGGGATTTCTATGTCACTAGAGAGATTTCTAGGTCCCTAGAGGGATTTCAATGTCCCTAGAGGGATTTCTAGGTCCCTAGAGGGATAGATTTCTAGGTCCCTAGAGGGATTTCTATGTCCCTAGAGGGATTTCTATGTCCCTAGAGGGATTTCTATGTCCCTAGAGGGATTTCTATGTCCCTAGAGGGATTGATTTCTATGTCCCTAGAGGGATTTCTATGTCCCTATAGGGATTTCTATGTCCCTAGAGGGAATTCTATGTCCCTAGAGGGATTTCTATGTCGCTAGAGGGATTTCAATGTCCCTAGAGGGATTTCTAGGTCCCTAGAGGGATTTCTAGGTCCCTAGAGGGATTTCTATGTCCCTAGAGGGATAGATTTCTATGTCCCTAGAGGGATTTCTAGGTCCCTAGAGGGATTTCTAGGTCCCTAGAGAGAGAGATTTCTATGTCCCTAGAGGGATTTCTAGGTCCCTAGAGAGAGAGATTTCTATGTCCCTAGAGGGATTTCTAGGTCCCTAGAGGGATTTCTAGGTCCCTAGAGGGATTTCTAGGTCCCTAGAGGGATAGATTTCTATGTCCCTAGAGGGATTTCTATGTCCCTAGAGAGATTTCTAGGTCCCTAGAGGGATTTCTATGTCCCTAGAGGGATTTCTAGGTCCCTAGAGGGATTTCTATGTCCCTAGAGGGATAGATTTATATGTCCCTAGAGGGATTTCTATGTCCATAGAGGGATTTCTATGTCCCTAGAGGGATTTCTAGGTCCCTAGAGGGATAGATTTCTATGTCGCTAGAGGGATTTCTAGGTCCCTAGAGGGATTTCTAGGTCCCTAGAGAGAGAGATTTCTATGTCCCTAGAGGGATTTCTAGGTCCCTAGAGAGAGAGATTTCTATGTCCCTAGAGGGATTTCTAGGTCCCTAAAGGGATTTCTAGGTCCCTAGAGGGATTTCTAGGTCCCTAGAGGGATAGATTTCTATGTCCCTAGAGGGATTTCTATGTCCCTAGAGAGATTTCTAGGTCCCTAGAGGGATTTCTATGTCCCTAGAGGGATTTCTAGGTCCCTAGAGGGATTTCAATGTCCCTAGAGGGATTTCTAGGTCCCTAGAGGGATTTCTATGTCCCTAGAGGGATAGATTTCTATGTCCCTAGAGGGATTTCTATGTCCCTAGAGGGATTTCTATGTCCCTAGAAGGATTTCTAGGTCCCTAGAGGGATTTCTAGGTCCCTAGAGGGATAGATTTCTAGGTCCCTAGAGGGATTTCAATGTCCCTAGAGGGATTTCTAGGTCCCTAGAGGGATTTCAATGTCCCTAGAGGGATTTCTAGGTCCCTAGAGGGATAGATTTCTAGGTCCCTAGAGGGATTTCTATGTCCCTAGAGGGATTTCTAGGTCCCTAGAGGGGTAGATTTCTAGGTCCCTAGAGGGATTTCTATGTCCCTAGAGGGATTTCTATGTCCCTAGAGGGATTTCTATGTCCCTAGAGGGATTTCTATGTCCCTAGAGGGATAGATTTCTATGTCCCTAGAGGGATTTCTATGTCCCTAGAGGGATTTCTAGGTCCCTAGAGAGAGAGATTTCTATGTCCCTAGAGGGATTTCTAGGTCCCTAGAGGGATTTCTATGTCCCTAGAGGGATTTCTATGTCCCTAGAGGGATTGATTTCTATGTCCCTAGAGGGATTTCTATGTCCCTATAGGGATTTCTATGTCCCTAGAGGGAATTCTATGTCCCTAGAGGGATTTCTATGTCGCTAGAGGGATTTCAATGTCCCTAGAGGGATTTCTAGGTCCCTAGAGGGATTTCTAGGTCCCTAGAGGGATTTCTATGTCCCTAGAGGGATAGATTTCTATGTCCCTAGAGGGATTTCTATGTCCCTAGAGGGATTTCTATGTCCCTAGAGGGATTTCTAGGTCCCTAGAGGGATTTCTATGTCCCTAGAGGGATAGATTTATATGTCCCTAGAGGGAATTCTATGTCCATAGAGATATTTCTATGTCCCTAGAGGGATTTCAATGTCCCTAGAGGGATTTCTAGGTCCCTAGAGGGATTTCAATGTCCCTAGAGGGATTTCTAGGTCCCTAGAGGGATAGATTTCTAGGTCCCTAGAGGGATTTCTATGTCCCTAGAGGGATTTCTAGGTCCCTAGAGGGATAGATTTCTAGGTCCCTAGAGGGATTTCTATGTCCCTAGAGGGATTTCTATGTCCCTAGAGGGATTTCTATGTCCCTAGAGGGATTTCTATGTCCCTAGAGGGATAGATTTCTATGTCCCTAGAGGGATTTCTATGTCCCTAGAGGGATTTCTAGGTCCCTAGAGAGAGAGATTTCTATGTCCCTAGAGGGATTTCTAGGTCCCTAGAGGGATTTCTAGGTCCCTAGAGGGATTTCTAGGTCCCTAGAGGGATTTCTAGGTCCCTAGAGGGATTTCTAGGTCCCTAGAGGGATAGATTTCTATGTCCCTAGAGGGATTTCTATGTCCCTAGAGAGATTTCTATGTCCCTAGAGAGATTTCTAGGTCCCTAGAGGGATTTCAATGTCCCTAGAGGGATTTCTAGGTCCCTAGAGGGATAGATTTCTATGTCCCTAGAGGGATTTCTATGTCGCTAGAGGGATTTCTATGTCCCTAGAGGGATTTCTAGGTCCCTAGAGGGATTTCTAGGTCCCTAGAGGGATAGATTTCTATGTCCCTAGAGGGATTTCTATGTCACTAGAGAGATTTCTAGGTCCCTAGAGGGATTTCAATGTCCCTAGAGGGATTTCTAGGTCCCTAGAGGGATAGATTTCTAGGTCCCTAGAGGGATTTCTATGTCCCTAGAGGGATTTCTATGTCCCTAGAGGGATTTCTATGTCCCTAGAGGGATTTCTATGTCCCTAGAGGGATTGATTTCTATGTCCCTAGAGGGATTTCTATGTCCCTATAGGGATTTCTATGTCCCTAGAGGGAATTCTATGTCCCTAGAGGGATTTCTATGTCGCTAGAGGGATTTCAATGTCCCTAGAGGGATTTCTAGGTCCCTAGAGGGATTTCTAGGTCCCTAGAGGGATTTCTATGTCCCTAGAGGGATAGATTTCTATGTCCCTAGAGGGATTTCTATGTCCCTAGAGGGATTTCTATGTCCCTAGAGGGATTTCTAGGTCCCTAGAGGGATTTCTATGTCCCTAGAGGGATAGATTTATATGTCCCTAGAGGGAATTCTATGTCCATAGAGATATTTCTATGTCCCTAGAGGGATTTCTAGGTCCCTAGAGGGATAGATTTCTATGTCCCTAGAGGGATTTCTAGGTCCCTAGAGGGATTTCTAGGTCCCTAGAGAGAGAGATTTCTATGTCCCTAGAGGGATTTCTAGGTCCCTAGAGAGAGAGATTTCTATGTCCCTAGAGGGATTTCTAGGTCCCTAGAGGGATTTCTAGGTCCCTAGAGGGATTTCTAGGTCCCTAGAGGGATAGATTTCTATGTCCCTAGAGGGATTTCTATGTCCCTAGAGAGATTTCTAGGTCCCTAGAGGGATTTCTATGTCCCTAGAGGGATTTCTAGGTCCCTAGAGGGATTTCTATGTCCCTAGAGGGATAGATTTATATGTCCCTAGAGGGATTTCTATGTCCATAGAGGGATTTCTATGTCCCTAGAGGGATTTCTAGGTCCCTAGAGGGATAGATTTCTATGTCGCTAGAGGGATTTCTAGGTCCCTAGAGGGATTTCTAGGTCCCTAGAGAGAGAGATTTCTATGTCCCTAGAGGGATTTCTAGGTCCCTAGAGAGAGAGATTTCTATGTCCCTAGAGGGATTTCTAGGTCCCTAAAGGGATTTCTAGGTCCCTAGAGGGATTTCTAGGTCCCTAGAGGGATAGATTTCTATGTCCCTAGAGGGATTTCTATGTCCCTAGAGAGATTTCTAGGTCCCTAGAGGGATTTCTATGTCCCTAGAGGGATTTCTAGGTCCCTAGAGGGATTTCAATGTCCCTAGAGGGATTTCTAGGTCCCTAGAGGGATTTCTATGTCCCTAGAGGGATAGATTTCTATGTCCCTAGAGGGATTTCTATGTCCCTAGAGGGATTTCTATGTCCCTAGAGGGATTTCTAGGTCCCTAGAGGGATTTCTAGGTCCCTAGAGGGATAGATTTCTAGGTCCCTAGAGGGATTTCAATGTCCCTAGAGGGATTTCTAGGTCCCTAGAGGGATTTCAATGTCCCTAGAGGGATTTCTAGGTCCCTAGAGGGATAGATTTCTAGGTCCCTAGAGGGATTTCTATGTCCCTAGAGGGATTTCTAGGTCCCTAGAGGGATAGATTTCTAGGTCCCTAGAGGGATTTCTATGTCCCTAGAGGGATTTCTATGTCCCTAGAGGGATTTCTATGTCCCTAGAGGGATTTCTATGTCCCTAGAGGGATAGATTTCTATGTCCCTAGAGGGATTTCTATGTCCCTAGAGGGATTTCTAGGTCCCTAGAGAGAGAGATTTCTATGTCCCTAGAGGGATTTCTAGGTCCCTAGAGGGATTTCTAGGTCCCTAGAGGGATTTCTAGGTCCCTAGAGGGATTTCTAGGTCCCTAGAGGGATTTCTAGGTCCCTAGAGGGATTTCTAGGTCCCTAGAGGGATAGATTTCTATGTCCCTAGAGGGATTTCTATGTCCCTAGAGAGATTTCTATGTCCCTAGAGAGATTTCTAGGTCCCTAGAGGGATTTCAATGTCCCTAGAGGGATTTCTAGGTCCCTAGAGGGATAGATTTCAATGTCTCTAGAGGGATTTCTAGGTCCCTAGAGGGATTTCTATGTCCCTAGAGGGATAGATTTCTATGTCCCTAGAGGGATTTCTATGTCGCTAGAGGGATTTCTATGTCCCTAGAGGGATTTCTAGGTCCCTAGAGGGATTTCTAGGTCCCTAGAGGGATAGATTTCTATGTCCCTAGAGGGATTTCTATGTCACTAGAGAGATTTCTAGGTCCCTAGAGGGATTTCAATGTCCCTAGAGGGATTTCTAGGTCCCTAGAGGGATAGATTTCTAGGTCCCTAGAGGGATTTCTATGTCCCTAGAGGGATTTCTATGTCCCTAGAGGGATTTCTATGTCCCTAGAGGGATTTCTATGTCCCTAGAGGGATAGATTTCTATGTCCCTAGAGGGATTTCTATGTCCCTATAGGGATTTCTATGTCCCTAGAGGGAATTCTATGTCCCTAGAGGGATTTCTATGTCGCTAGAGGGATTTCAATGTCCCTAGAGGGATTTCTAGGTCCCTAGAGGGATTTCTAGGTCCCTAGAGGGATTTCTATGTCCCTAGAGGGATAGATTTCTATGTCCCTAGAGGGATTTCTATGTCCCTAGAGGGATTTCTATGTCCCTAGAGGGATTTCTAGGTCCCTAGAGGAATTTCTATGTCCCTAGAGGGATAGATTTATATGTCCCTAGAGGGATTTCTATGTCCATAGAGATATTTCTAAGTCCCTAGAGGGATTTCTAGGTCCCTAGAGGGATAGATTTCTATGTCCCTAGAGGGATTTCTAGGTCCCTAGAGGGATTTCTAGGTCCCTAGAGAGAGAGATTTCTATGTCCCTAGAGGGATTTCTAGGTCCCTAGAGAGAGAGATTTCTATGTCCCTAGAGGGATTTCTAGGTCCCTAGAGGGATTTCTAGGTCCCTAGAGGGATTTCTAGGTCCCTAGAGGGATAGATTTCTATGTCCCTAGAGGGATTTATATGTCCCTAGAGAGATTTCTAGGTCCCTAGAGGGATTTCTATGTCCCTAGAGGGATTTCTAGGTCCCTAGAGGGATTTCTAGGTCCCTAGAGGGATTTCTAGGTCCCTAGAGGGATTTCAATGTCCCTAGAGGGATTTCTAGGTCCCTAGAGGGATTTCTAGGTCCCTAGAGGGATTTCTATGTCCCTAGAGGAATAGATTTCTATGTCCCTAGAGGGATTTCTATGTCCCTAGAGGGATTTCTATGTCCCTAGAGGGATTTCTAGGTCCCTAGAGGGATTTCTATGTCCCTAGAGGGATAGATTTATATGTCCCTAGAGGGATTTCTATGTCCATAGAGGGATTTCTATGTCCCTAGAGGGATTTCTATGTCCCTAGAGGGATTTCTAGGTCCCTAGAGGGATTTCAATGTCCCTAGAGGGATTTCTAGGTCCCTAGAGGGATTTCTAGGTCCCTAGAGGGATTTCTATGTCCCTAGAGGGATAGATTTCTATGTCCCTAGAGGGATTTCTATGTTCCTAGAGGGATTTCTATGTCCCTAGAGGGATTTCTAGGTCCCTAGAGGGATTTCTAGGTCCCTAGAGGGATAGATTTCTAGGTCCCTAGAGGGATTTCAATGTCCCTAGAGGGATTTCTAGGTCCCTAGAGGGATTTCAATGTCCCTAGAGGGATTTCTAGGTCCCTAGAGGGATAGATTTCTAGGTCCCTAGAGGGATTTCTATGTCCCTAGAGGGATTTCTAGGTCCCTAGAGGGATAGATTTCTAGGTCCCTAGAGGGATTTCTATGTCCCTAGAGGGATTTCTATGTCCCTAGAGGGATTTCTATGTCCCTAGAGGGATTTCTATGTCCCTAGAGGGATAGATTTCTATGTCCCTAGAGGGATTTCTATGTCCCTAGAGGGATTTCTAGGTCCCTAGAGAGAGAGATTTCTATGTCCCTAGAGGGATTTCTAGGTCCCTAGAGGGATTTCTAGGTCCCTAGAGGGATTTCTAGGTCCCTAGAGGGATTTCTAGGTCCCTAGAGGGATTTCTAGGTCCCTAGAGGGATAGATTTCTATGTCCCTAGAGGGATTTCTATGTCCCTAGAGAGATTTCTATGTCCCTAGAGAGATTTCTAGGTCCCTAGAGGGATTTCAATGTCCCTAGAGGGATTTCTAGGTCCCTAGAGGGATAGATTTCAATGTCCCTAGAGGGATTTCTAGGTCCCTAGAGGGATTTCTATGTCCTTAGAGGGATAGATTTCTATGTCCCTAGAGGGATTTCTATGTCGCTAGAGGGATTTCTATGTCCCTAGAGGGATTTCTAGGTCCCTAGAGGGATTTCTATGTCGCTAGAGGGATTTCTATGTCCCTAGAGGGATTTCTAGGTCCCTAGAGGGATTTCTAGGTCCCTAGAGGGATAGATTTCTATGTCCCTAGAGGGATTTCTATGTCACTAGAGAGATTTCTAGGTCCCTAGAGGGATTTCAATGTCCCTAGAGGGATTTCTAGGTCCCTAGAGGGATAGATTTCTATGTCGCTAGAGGGATTTCTAGGTCCCTAGAGGGATTTCTAGGTCCCTAGAGAGAGAGATTTCTATGTCCCTAGAGGGATTTCTAGGTCCCTAGAGAGAGAGATTTCTATGTCCCTAGAGGGATTTCTATGTCCCTAGAGGGATTTCTAGGTCCCTAGAGGGATTTCTAGGTCCCTAGAGGGATAGATTTCTATGTCCCTAGAGGGATTTCTATGTCACTAGAGAGATTTCTAGGTCCCTAGAGGGATTTCAATGTCCCTAGAGGGATTTCTATGTCCCTAGAGGGATTTCTATGTCCCTAGAGGGATAGATTTCTATGTCCCTAGAGGGATTTCTATGTCCCTAGAGGGATTTCTAGGTCCCTAGAGGGATTTCTATGTCCCTAGAGGGATAGATTTATATGTCCCTAGAGGGATTTCTATGTCCATTGAGGGATTTCTATGTCCCTAGATGGATTTCTAGGTCCCTAGAGGGATAGATTTCTATGTCGCTAGAGGGATTTCTAGGTCCCTAGAGGGATTTCTAGGTCCCTAGAGAGAGAGATTTCTATGTCCCTAGAGGGATTTATATGTCCCTAGAGAGATTTCTAGGTCCCTAGAGGGATTTCTATGTCCCTAGAGGGATTTCTAGGTCCCTAGAGGGATTTCTAGGTCCCTAGAGGGATTTCTATGTCCCTAGAGGGATTTCTAGGTCCCTAGAGGGATTTCTATGTCCCTAGAGGGATAGATTTATATGTCCCTAGAGGGATTTCTATGTCCATAGAGGGATTTCTATGTCCCTAGAGGGATTTCTAGGTCCCTAGAGGGATAGATTTCTATGTCCCTAGAGGGATTTCTAGGTCCCTAGAGGGATTTCTATGTCCCTAGAGCGATAGATTTCTATGTCCCTAGAGGGATTTCTATGTCGCTAGAGGGATTTCTATGTCGCTAGAGGGATTTCTAGGTCCCTAGAGGGATAGATTTCTAGGTCCCTAGAGGGATTTCAATGTCCCTAGAGGGATTTCTAGGTCCCTAGAGGGATAGATTTCTAGGTCCCTAGAGGGATTTCAATGTCCCTAGAGGGATTTCTAGGTCCCTAGAGGGATTTCAATGTCCCTAGAGGGATTTCTAGGTCCCTAGAGGGAGAGATTTCTATGTCCCTAGAGGGATTTCTAGGTCCCTAGAGGGATTTCTAGGTCCCTAGAGGGATTTCTAGGTCCCTAGAGGGATAGATTTCTATGTCCCTAGAGGGATTTCTATGTCCCTAGAGAGATTTCTAGGTCCCTAGAGGGATTTCTAGGTCCCTAGATTGATTTCTAGGTCCCTAGAGAGAGAGATTTCTATGTCCCTAGAGGGATTTCTAGGTCCCTAGAGGGATTTCTAGGTCCCTAGAGGGATTTCTAGGTCCCTAGAGGGATTTCTAGGTCCCTAGAGGGATTTCTAGGTCCCTAGAGGGATTTCTAGGTCCCTAGAGGGATAGATTTCTATGTCCCTAGAGGGATTTCTATGTCCCTAGAGAGATTTCTATGTCCCTAGAGAGATTTCTAGGTCCCTAGAGGGATTTCAATGTCCCTAGAGGGATTTCTAGGTCCCTAGAGGGATAGATTTCAATGTCCCTAGAGGGATTTCTAGGTCCCTAGAGGGATTTCTATGTCCCTAGAGGGATAGATTTCTATGTCCCTAGAGGGATTTCTATGTCGCTAGAGGGATTTCTATGTCCCTAGAGGGATTTCTAGGTCCCTAGAGGGATTTCTAGGTCCCTAGAGGGATAGATTTCTATGTCCCTAGAGGGATTTCTATGTCACTAGAGAGATTTCTAGGTCCCTAGAGGGATTTCAATGTCCCTAGAGGGATTTCTAGGTCCCTAGAGGGATAGATTTCTATGTCGCTAGAGGGATTTCTAGGTCCCTAGAGGGATTTCTAGGTCCCTAGAGAGAGAGATTTCTATGTCCCTAGAGGGATTTCTAGGTCCCTAGAGAGAGAGATTTCTATGTCCCTAGAGGGATTTCTATGTCCCTAGAGGGATTTCTAGGTCCCTAGAGGGATTTCTAGGTCCCTAGAGGGATAGATTTCTATGTCCCTAGAGGGATTTCTATGTCACTAGAGAGATTTCTAGGTCCCTAGAGGGATTTCAATGTCCCTAGAGGGATTTCTATGTCCCTAGAGGGATTTCTATGTCCCTAGAGGGATAGATTTCTATGTCCCTAGAGGGATTTCTATGTCCCTAGAGGGATTTCTAGGTCCCTAGAGGGATTTCTATGTCCCTAGAGGGATAGATTTATATGTCCCTAGAGGGATTTCTATGTCCATTGAGGGATTTCTATGTCCCTAGATGGATTTCTAGGTCCCTAGAGGGATAGATTTCTATGTCGCTAGAGGGATTTCTAGGTCCCTAGAGGGATTTCTAGGTCCCTAGAGAGAGAGATTTCTATGTCCCTAGAGGGATTTCTAGGTCCCTAGAGAGAGAGATTTCTATGTCCCTAGAGGGATTTCTAGGTCCCTAAAGGGATTTCTAGGTCCCTAGAGGGATTTCTATGTCCCTAGAGGGATTTCTAGGTCCCTAGAGGGATTTCTATGTCCCTAGAGGGATTTCTATGTCCCTAGAGGGATTTCTAGGTCCCTAGAGGGATTTCTAGGTCCCTAGAGGGATAGATTTCTAGGTCCCTAGAGGGATTTCAATGTCCCTAGAGGGATTTCTAGGTCCCTAGAGGGATTTCAATGTCCCTAGAGGGATTTCTAGGTCCCTAGAGGGATAGATTTCTAGGTCCCTAGAGGGATTTCTATGTCCCTAGAGGGATTTCTAGGTCCCTAGAGGGATAGATTTCTAGGTCCCTAGAGGGATTTCTATGTCCCTAGAGGGATTTCTATGTCCCTAGAGGGATTTCTATGTCCCTAGAGGGATTTCTATGTCCCTAGAGGGATAGATTTCTATGTCCCTAGAGGGATTTCTATGTCCCTAGAGGGATTTCTAGGTCCCTAGAGAGAGAGATTTCTATGTCCCTAGAGGGATTTCTAGGTC
This sequence comes from Troilus luridus, assembly GCA_964056705.1. Classification (NCBI taxonomy): domain Eukaryota; kingdom Metazoa; phylum Arthropoda; class Insecta; order Hemiptera; family Pentatomidae; genus Troilus; species Troilus luridus. Next base: position 63,974 of record CAXKTH010000089.1, read on the forward strand.
CCTAGAGGGATTTCTAGGTCCCTAGAGGGATTTCTAGGTCCCTAGAGGGATTTCTAGCTCCCTAGAGGGATTTCTAGGTCCCTAGAGGGATAGATTTCTATGTCCCTAGAGGGATTTCTATGTCCCTAGAGAGATTTCTATGTCCCTAGAGAGATTTCTAGGTCCCTAGAGGGATTTCAATGTCCCTAGAGGGATTTCTAGGTCCCTAGAGGGATAGATTTCAATGTCCCTAGAGGGATTTCTAGGTCCCTAGAGGGATTTCTATGTCCCTAGAGGGATAGATTTCTATGTCCCTAGAGGGATTTCTATGTCGCTAGAGGGATTTCTATGTCCCTAGAGGGATTTCTAGGTCCCTAGAGGGATTTCTAGGTCCCTAGAGGGATAGATTTCTATGTCCCTAGAGTGATTTCTATGTCACTAGAGAGATTTCTAGGTCCCTAGAGGGATTTCAATGTCCCTAGAGGGATTTCTAGGTCCCTAGAGGGATAGATTTCTAGGTCCCTAGAGGGATTTCTATGTCCCTAGAGGGATTTCTATGTCCCTAGAGGGATTTCTATGTCCCTAGAGGGATTTCTATGTCCCTAGAGGGATAGATTTCTATGTCCCTAGAGGGATTTCTATGTCCCTATAGGGATTTCTATGTCCCTAGAGGGAATTCTATGTCCCTAGAGGGATTTCTATGTCGCTAGAGGGATTTCTATGTCGCTAGAGGGATTTCTAGGTCCCTAGAGGGATTTCTAGGTCCCTAGAGAGTGAGATTTCTATGTCCCTAGAGGGATTTCTAGGTCCCTAGAGGGATTTCTAGGTCCCTAGAGGGATTTCTAGGTCCCTAGAGGGATTTCTAGGTCCCTAGAGGGATTTCTAGGTCCCTAGAGGGATAGATTTCTATGTCCCTAGAGGGATTTCTATGTCCCTAGAGAGATTTCTAGGTCCCTAGAGGGATTTCTATGTCCCTAGAGGGATTTCTAGGTCCCTAGAGGGATTTCTAGGTCCCTAGAGAGAGAGATTTCTATGTCCCTAGAGGGATTTCTAGGTCCCTAGAGGGATTTCTAGGTCCCTAGAGGGATTTCTAGGTCCCTAGAGGGATAGATTTCTATGTCCCTAGAGGGATTTCTATGTCCCTAGAGAGATTTCTAGGTCCCTAGAGGGATTTCCATGTCCCTAGAGGGATTTCTAGGTCCCTAGAGGGATTTCAATGTCCCTAGAGGGATTTCCAGGTCCCTAGAGGGATTTCTAGGTCCCTAGAGGGATTTCTATGTCCCTAGAGGGATAGATTTCTATGTCCCTAGAGGGATTTCTATGTCCCTAGAGGGATCTCTATGTCCCTAGAGGGATTTCTAGGTCCCTAGAGGGATTTCTATGTCCCTAGAGGGATAGATTTATATGTCCCTAGAGGGATTTCTATGTCCATAGAGGGATTTCTATGTCCCTAGAGGGATTTCTAGGTCCCTAGAGGGATAGATTTCTATGTCCCTAGAGGGATTTCTAGGTCCCTAGAGGGATTTCTATGTCCCTAGAGCGATAGATTTCTATGTCCCTAGAGGGATTTCTATGTCGCTAGAGGGATTTCTATGTCGCTAGAGGGATTTCTAGGTCCCTAGAGGGATTTCTAGGTCCCTAGAGAGAGAGATTTCTATGTCCCTAGAGGGATTTCTAGGTCCCTAGAGAGAGAGATTTCTATGTCCCTAGAGGGATTTCTAGGTCCCTAGAGGGATTTCTAGGTCCCTAGAGGGATAGATTTCTAGGTCCCTAGAGGGATTTCAATGTCCCTAGAGGGATTTCTAGGTCCCTAGAGGGATAGATTTCTAGGTCCCTAGAGGGATTTCAATGTCCCTAGAGGGATTTCTAGGTCCCTAGAGGGATTTCAATGTCCCTAGAGGGATTTCTAGGTCCCTAGAGGGATAGATTTCTAGGTCCCTAGAGGGATTTCTATGTCCCTAGAGGGATTTCTATGTCCCTAGAGGGATTTCTATGTCCCTAGAGGGATTTCTATGTCCCTAGAGGGATTTCTATGTCCCTAGAGGGATAGATTTCTATGTCCCTAGAGGGATTTCTATGTCCCTAGAGGGATTTCTAGGTCCCTAGAGAGAGAGATTTCTATGTCCCTAGAGGGATTTCTAGGTCCCTAGAGGGATTTCTAGGTCCCTAGAGGGATTTCTAGGTCCCTAGAGGGATTTCTAGGTCCCTAGAGGGATTTCTAGGTCCCTAGAGGGATTTCTAGGTCCCTAGAGGGATTTCTAGGTCCCTAGAGGGATAGATTTCTATGTCCCTAGAGGGATTTCTATGTCCCTAGAGAGATTTCTATGTCCCTAGAGAGATTTCTAGGTCCCTAGAGGGATTTCAATGTCCCTAGAGGGATTTCTAGGTCCCTAGAGGGATAGATTTCAATGTCCCTAGAGGGATTTCTAGGTCCCTAGAGGGATTTCTATGTCCCTAGAGGGATAGATTTCTATGTCCCTAGAGGGATTTCTATGTCCCTAGAGGGATTTCTATGTCCCTAGAGGGATTTCTAGGTCCCTAGAGGGATAGATTTCTATGTCCCTAGAGGGATTTCTATGTCACTAGAGAGATTTCTAGGTCCCTAGAGGGATTTCAATGTCCCTAGAGGGATTTCTAGGTCCCTAGAGGGATAGATTTCTAGGTCCCTAGAGGGATTTCTATGTCCCTAGAGGGATTTCAATGTCCCTAGAGGGATTTCTATGTCCCTAGAGGGATTTCTATGTCCCTAGAGGGATAGATTTCTATTTCCCTAGAGGGATTTCTATGTCCCTATAGGGATTTCTATGTCCCTAGAGGGATTTCTATGTCCCTAGAGGGATTTCTAGGTCCCTAGAGGGATAGATTTCTATGTCCCTAGAGGGATTTCTATGTCCCTAGAGGGATTTCTATGTCCCTAGAGGGATTTCTATGTCCCTAGAGGGATAGATTTCTATGTCCCTAGAGGGATTTCTATGTCCCTAGAGGGATTTCTAGGTCCCTAGAGAGAGAGATTTCTATGTCCCTAGAGGGATTTCTAGGTCCCTAGAGGGATTTCTAGGTCCCTAGAGGGATTTCTAGGTCCCTAGAGGGATTTCAAGGTCCCTAGAGGGATTTCTAGGTCCCTAGAGGGATTTCTAGGTCCCTAGAGGGATAGATTTCTATGTCCCTAGAGGGATTTCTATGTCCCTAGAGAGATTTCTATGTCCCTAGAGAGATTTCTAGGTCCCTAGAGGGATTTCAATGTCCCTAGAGGGATTTCTAGGTCCCTAGAGGGATAGATTTCAATGTCCCTAGAGGGATTTCTAGGTCCCTAGAGGGATTTCTATGTCCCTAGAGGGATAGATTTCTATGTCCCTAGAAGGATTTCTATGTCGCTAGAGGGATTTCTATGTCCCTAGAGGGATTTCTAGGTCCCTAGAGGGATTTCTAGGTCCCTAGAGGGATAGATTTCTATGTCCCTAGAGGGATTTCTATGTCACTAGAGAGATTTCTAGGTCCCTAGAGGGATTTCAATGTCCCTAGAGGGATTTCTAGGTCCCTAGAGGGATAGATTTCTAGGTCCCTAGAGGGATTTCTATGTCCCTAGAGGGATTTCTATGTCCCTAGAGGGATTTCTATGTCCCTAGAGGGATTTCTATGTCCCTAGAGGGATTTCTATGTCCCTAGAGGGATAGATTTCTATGTCCCTAGAGGGATTTCTATGTCCCTATAGGGATTTCTATGTCCCTAGAGGGATTTCTATGTCCCTAGAGGGATTTCTATGTCGCTAGAGGGATTTCTATGTCGCTAGAGGGATTTCTAGGTCCCTAGAGGGATTTCTAGGTCCCTAGAGAGAGAGATTTCTATGTCCCTAGAGGGATTTCTAGGTCCCTAGAGGGAATTCTATGTCCCTAGAGGGATTTCTAGGTCCCTAGAGGGATATATTTCTATGTCCCTAGAGGGATTTCTATGTCCCTAGAGAGATTTCTAGGTCCCTAGAGGGATTTCTATGTCCCTAGAGGGATTTCTAGGTCCCTAGAGGGATTTCTAGGTCCCTAGAGGGATTTCTAGGTCCCTAGAGAGAGAGATTTCTATGTCCCTAGAGGGATTTCTAGGTCCCTAGAGGGATTTCTAGGTCCCTAGAGGGATTTCTAGGTCCCTAGAGGGATTTCTAGGTCCCTAGAGGGATTTCTAGGTCCCTAGAGGGATAGATTTCTATGTCCCTAGAGGGATTTCTATGTCCCTAGAGAGATTTCTAGGTCCCTAGAGGGATTTCAATGTCCCTAGAGGGATTTCTAGGTCCCTAGAGGGATAGATTTCAATGTCCCTAGAGGGATTTCTAGGTCCCTAGAGGGATTTCTATGTCCCTAGAGGGATAGATTTCTATGTCCCTAGAGGGATTTCTATGTCGCTAGAGGGATTTCTATGTCCCTAGAGGGATTTCTAGGTCCCTAGAGGGATTTCTAGGTCCCTAGAGGGATAGATTTCTATGTCCCTAGAGGGATTTCTATGTCACTAGAGAGATTTCTAGGTCCCTAGAGGGATTTCAATATCCCTAGAGGGATTTATAGGTCCCTAGAGAGAGAGATTTCTATGTCCCTAGAGGGATTTCTAGGTCCCTAGAGGGATTTCTAGGTCCCTAGAGGGATTTCTAGGTCCCTAGAGGGATTTCTAGGTCCCTAGAGGGATAGATTTCTATGTCCCTAGAGGGATTTCTATGTCCCTAGAGAGATTTCTAGGTCCCTAGAGGGATTTCTAGGTCCCTAGATTGATTTCTAGGTCCCTAGAGAGAGAGATTTCTATGTCCCTAGAGGGATTTCTAGGTCCCTAGAGGGATTTCTAGGTCCCTAGAGGGATTTCTAGGTCCCTAGAGGGATTTCTAGGTCCCTAGAGGGATTTCTAGGTCCCTAGAGGGATTTCTATGTCCCTAGAGGGATAGATTTCTATGTCCCTAGAGGGATTTCTATGTCCCTATAGGGATTTCTATGTCCCTAGAGGGATTTCTATGTCCCTAGAGGGATTTCTATGTCCCTAGAGGGATTTCTATGTCGCTAGAGGGATTTCTAGGTCCCTAGAGGGATTTCTAGGTCCCTAGAGAGAGAGATTTCTATGTCCCTAGAGGGATTTCTAGGTCCCTAGAGAGAGAGATTTCTATGTCCCTAGAGGGATTTCTAGGTCCCTAGAAGGATTTCTAGGTCCCTAGAGGGATTTCTAGGTCCCTAGAAGGATAGATTTCTATGTCCCTAGAGGGATTTCTATGTCACTAGAGAGATTTCTAGGTCCCTAGAGGGATTTCAATGTCCCTAGAGGGATTTCTAGGTCCCTAGAGGGATAGATTTCTAGGTCCCTAGAGGGATTTCTATGTCCCTAGAGGGATTTCAATGTCCCTAGAGGGATTTCTATGTCCCTAGAGGGATTTCTATGTCCCTAGAGGGATAGATTTCTATGTCCGTAGAGGGATTTCTATGTCCCTATAGGGATTTCTATGTCCCTAGAGGAATTTCTATGTCCCTAGAGGGATTTCTATGTCGCTAGAGGGATTTCTATGTCGCTAGAGGGATTTCTAGGTCCCTAGAGGGATTTCTAGGTCCCTAGAGAGAGAGATTTCTATGTCCCTAGAGGGATTTCTAGGTCCCTAGAGAGAGAGATTTCTATGTCCCTAGAGGGATTTCTAGGTCCCTAGAGGGATTTCTAGGTCCCTAGAGGGATTTCTAGGTCCCTAGAGGGATAGATTTCTATGTCCCTAGAGGGATTTCTATGTCCCTAGAGAGATTTCTAGGTCCCTAGAGGGATTTCTAGGTCCCTAGAGGGATTTCAATGTCCCTAGATGGATTTCTAGGTCCCTAGAGGGATTTCTAGGTCCCTAGAGGGATTTCTATGTCCCTAGAGGGATAGATTTCTATGTCCCTAGAGGGATTTCTATGTCCCTAGAGGGATTTCTATGTCCCTAGAGGGATTTCTAGGTCCCTAGAGGGATTTCTATGTCCCTAGAGGGATAGATTGATATGTCCCTAGAGGGATTTCTATGTCCATAGAGGGATTTCTATGTCCCTAGAGGGATTTCTAGGTCCCTAGAGGGATAGATTTCTATGTCCCTAGAGGGATTTCTAGGTCCCTAGAGGGATTTCTAGGTCCCTAGAGAGAGAGATTTCTATGTCCCTAGAGGGATTTCTAGGTCCCTAGAGAGAGAGATTTCTATGTCCCTAGAGGGATTTCTAGGTCCCTAGAGGGATTTCTAGGTCCCTAGAGGGATTTCTAGGTCCCTAGAGGGATAGATTTCTATGTCCCTAGAGGGATTTCTATGTCCCTAGAGGGATTTCTATGTCCCTAGAGAGATTTCTAGGTCCCTAGAGGGATTTCTATGTCCCTAGAGGGATTTCTAGGTCCCTAGAGGGATTTCTAGGTCCCTAGAGGGATTTCAATGTCCCTAGAGGGATTTCTAGGTCCCTAGAGGGATTTCTAGGTCCCTAGAGGGATTTCTATGTCCCTTGAGGGATAGATTTCTATGTCCCTAGAGGGATTTCTATGTCCCTAGAGGGATTTCTATGTCCCTAGAGGGATTTCTAGGTCCCTAGAGGGATTTCTATGTCCCTAGAGGGATAGATTTATATGTCCCTAGAGGGATTTCTATGTCCATAGAGGGATTTCTATGTCCCTAGAGGGATTTCTAGGTCCCTAGAGGGATAGATTTCTATGTCCTTAGAGGGATTTCTAGGTCCCTAGAGGGATTTCTATGTCCCTAGAGCGATAGATTTCTATGTCCCTAGAGGGATTTCTATGTCGCTAGAGGGATTTCTAGGTCCCTAGAGGGATAGATTTCTAGGTCCCTAGAGGGATTTCAATGTCCCTAGAGGGATTTCTAGGTCCCTAGAGGGATAGATTTCTAGGTCCCTAGAGGGATTTCAATGTCCCTAGAGGGATTTCTAGGTCCCTAGAGGGATTTCAATGTCCCTAGAGGGATTTCTAGGTCCCTAGAGGGAGAGATTTCTATGTCCCTAGAGGGATTTCTAGGTCCCTAGAGGGATTTCTAGGTCCCTAGAGGGATTTCTAGGTCCCTAGAGGGATAGATTTCTATGTCCCTAGAGGGATTTCTATGTCCCTAGAGAGATTTCTAGGTCCCTAGAGGGATTTCTAGGTCCCTAGATTGATTTCTAGGTCCCTAGAGAGAGAGATTTCTATGTCCCTAGAGGGATTTCTAGGTCCCTAGAGGGATTTCTAGGTCCCTAGAGGGATTTCTAGGTCCCTAGAGGGATTTCTAGGTCCCTAGAGGGATTTCTAGGTCCCTAGAGGGATAGATTTCTATGTCCCTAGAGGGATTTCTATGTCCCTAGAGGGATTTCTAGGTCCCTAGAGAGAGAGATTTCTATGTCCCTAGAGGGATTTCTAGGTCCCTAGAGGGATTTCTAGGTCCCTAGAGGGATTTCTAGGTCCCTAGAGGGATTTCTAGGTCCCTAGAGGGATTTCTAGGTCCCTAGAGGGATTTCTAGGTCCCTAGAGGGATTTCTAGGTCCCTAGAGGGATAGATTTCTATGTCCCTAGAGGGATTTCTATGTCCCTAGAGAGATTTCTATGTCCCTAGAGAGATTTCTAGGTCCCTAGAGGGATTTCAATGTCCCTAGAGGGATTTCTAGGTCCCTAGAGGGATAGATTTCAATGTCCCTAGAGGGATTTCTAGGTCCCTAGAGGGATTTCTATGTCCCTAGAGGGATAGATTTCTATGTCCCTAGAGGGATTTCTATGTCGCTAGAGGGATTTCTATGTCCCTAGAGGGATTTCTAGGTCCCTAGAGGGATTTCTAGGTCCCTAGAGGGATAGATTTCTATGTCCCTAGAGGGATTTCTATGTCACTAGAGAGATTTCTAGGTCCCTAGAGGGATTTCAATGTCCCTAGAGGGATTTCTAGGTCCCTAGAGGGATAGATTTCTAGGTCCCTAGAGGGATTTCTATGTCCCTAGAGGGATTTCTATGTCCCTAGAGGGATTTCTATGTCCCTAGAGGGATTTCTATGTCCCTAGAGGGATAGATTTCTATGTCCCTAGAGGGATTTCTATGTCCCTATAGGGATTTCTATGTCCCTAGAGGGATTTCTATGTCCCTAGAGGGATTTCTATGTCGCTAGAGGGATTTCTATGTCGCTAGAGGGATTTCTAGGTCCCTAGAGGGATTTCTAGGTCCCTAGAGAGAGAGATTTCTATGTCCCTAGAGGGATTTCTAGGTCCCTAGAGGGATTTCTAGGTCCCTAGAGGGATTTCTAGGTCCCTAGAGGGATAGATTTCTATGTCCCTAGAGGGATTTCTATGTCCCTAGAGAGATTTCTAGGTCCCTAGAGGGATTTCTATGTCCCTAGAGGGATTTCTAGGTCCCTAGAGGGATTTCTAGGTCCCTAGAGGGATTTCTAGGTCCCTAGAGAGAGAGATTTCTATGTCCCTAGAGGGATTTCTAGGTCCCTAGAGGGATTTCTAGGTCCCTAGAGGGATTTCTAGGTCCCTAGAGGGATTTCTAGGTCCCTAGAGGGATTTCTAGGTCCCTAGAGGGATAGATTTCTATGTCCCTAGAGGGATTTCTATGTCCCTAGAGAGATTTCTAGGTCCCTAGAGGGATTTCAATGTCCCTAGAGGGATTTCTAGGTCCCTAGAGGGATAGATTTCAATGTCCCTAGAGGGATTTCTAGGTCCCTAGAGGGATTTCTATGTCCCTAGAGGGATAGATTTCTATGTCCCTAGAGGGATTTCTATGTCCCTAGAGGGATTTCTAGGTCCCTAGAGGGATTTCTAGGTCCCTAGAGGGATTTCTAGGTCCCTAGAGGGATAGATTTCTATGTCCCTAGAGGGATTTCTATGTCCCTAGAGAGATTTCTAGGTCCCTAGAGGGATTTCTATGTCCCTAGAGGGATTTCTAGGTCCCTAGAGGGATTTCTAGGTCCCTAGAGGGATTTCTAGGTCCCTAGAGAGAGAGATTTCTATGTCCCTAGAGGGATTTCTAGGTCCCTAGAGGGATTTCTAGGTCCCTAGAGGGATTTCTAGGTCCCTAGAGGGATTTCTAGGTCCTTAGAGGGATAGATTTCTATGTCCCTAGAGGGATTTCTATGTCCCTAGAGAGATTTCTAGGTCCCTAGAGGGATTTCAATGTCCCTAGAGGGATTTCTAGGTCCCTAGAGGGATAGATTTCAATGTCCCTAGAGGGATTTCTAGGTCCCTAGAGGGATAGATTTCAATGTCCCTAGAGGGATTTCTAGGTCCCTAGAGGGATTTCTATGTCCCTAGAGGGATAGATTTCTATGTCCCTAGAGGGATTTCTATGTCGCTAGAGGGATTTCTATGTCCCTAGAGGGATTTCTAGGTCCCTAGAGGGATTTCTAGGTCCCTAGAGGGATAGATTTCTATGTCCCTAGAGGGATTTCTATGTCACTAGAGAGATTTCTAGGTCCCTAGAGGGATTTCAATATCCCTAGAGGGATTTCTAGGTCCCTAGAGGGATAGATTTCTAGGTCCCTAGAGGGATTTCTATGTCCCTAGAGGGATTTCTAGGTCCCTAGAGAGAGAGATTTCTATGTCCCTAGAGGGATTTCTAGGTCCCTAGAGGGATTTCTAGGTCCCTAGAGGGATTTCTAGGTCCCTAGAGGGATTTCTAGGTCCCTAGAGGGATAGATTTCTATGTCCCTAGAGGGATTTCTATGTCCCTAGAGAGATTTCTAGGTCCCTAGAGGGATTTCTAGGTCCCTAGATTGATTTCTAGGTCCCTAGAGAGAGAGATTTCTATGTCCCTAGAGGGATTTCTAGGTCCCTAGAGGGATTTCTAGGTCCCTAGAGGGATTTCTAGGTCCCTAGAGGGATTTCTAGGTCCCTAGAGGGATTTCTAGGTCCCTAGAGGGATTTCTATGTCCCTAGAGGGATAGATTTCTATGTCCCTAGAGGGATTTCTATGTCCCTATAGGGATTTCTATGTCCCTAGAGGGATTTCTATGTCCCTAGAGGGATTTCTATGTCCCTAGAGGGATTTCTATGTCGCTAGAGGGATTTCTAGGTCCCTAGAGGGATTTCTAGGTCCCTAGAGAGAGAGATTTCTATGTCCCTAGAGGGATTTCTATGTCCCTAGAGAGATTTCTAGGTCCCTAGAGGGATTTCTATGTCCCTAGAGGGATTTCTAGGTCCCTAGAGGGATTTCTAGGTCCCTAGAGGGATTTCAATGTCCCTAGAGGGATTTCTAGGTCCCTAGAGGGATTTCTAGGTCCCTAGAGGGATTTCTATGTCCCTATAGGGATTTCTATGTCCCTAGAGGGATTTCTATGTCCCTAGAGGGATTTCTATGTCGCTAGAGGGATTTCTATGTCGCTAGAGGGATTTCTAGGTCCCTAGAGGGATTTCTAGGTCCCTAGAGAGAGAGATTTCTATGTCCCTAGAGGGATTTCTAGGTCCCTAGAGGGATTTCTAGGTCCCTAGAGGGATTTCTAGGTCCCTAGAGGGATATATTTCTATGTCCCTAGAGGGATTTCTATGTCCCTAGAGAGATTTCTAGGTCCCTAGAGGGATTTCTATGTCCCTAGAGGGATTTCTAGGTCCCTAGAGGGATTTCTAGGTCCCTAGAGGGATTTCTAGGTCCCTAGAGAGAGAGATTTCTATGTCCCTAGAGGGATTTCTAGGTCCCTAGAGGGATTTCTAGGTCCCTAGAGGGATTTCTAGGTCCCTAGAGGGATTTCTAGGTCCCTAGAGGGATAGATTTCTATGTCCCTAGAGGGATTTCTATGTCCCTAGAGAGATTTCTAGGTCCCTAGAGGGATTTCAATGTCCCTAGAGGGATTTCTAGGTCCCTAGAGGGATAGATTTCAATGTCCCTAGAGGGATTTCTAGGTCCCTAGAGGGATTTCTATGTCCCTAGAGGGATAGATTTCTATGTCCCTAGAGGGATTTCTATGTCGCTAGAGGGATTTCTATGTCCCTAGAGGGATTTCTAGGTCCCTAGAGGGATTTCCAGGTCCCTAGAGGGATAGATTTCTATGTCCCTAGAGGGATTTCTATGTCACTAGAGAGATTTCTAGGTCCCTAGAGGGATTTCAATATCCCTAGAGGGATTTCTAGGTCCCTAGAGAGAGAGATTTCTATGTCCCTAGAGGGATTTCTAGGTCACTAGAGGGATTTCTAGGTCCCTAGAGGGATTTCTAGGTCCCTAGAGGGATTTCTAGGTCCCTAGAGGGATAGATTTCTATGTCCCTAGAGGGATTTCTATGTCCCTAGAGAGATTTCTAGGTCCCTAGAGGGATTTCTAGGTCCCTAGATTGATTTCTAGGTCCCTAGAGAGAGAGATTTCTATGTCCCTAGAGGGATTTCTAGGTCCCTAGAGGGATTTCTAGGTCCCTAGAGGGATTTCTAGGTCCCTAGAGGGATTTCTAGGTCCCTAGAGGGATTTCTAGGTCCCTAGAGGGATTTCTATGTCCCTAGAGGGATAGATTTCTATGTCCCTAGAGGGATTTCTATGTCCCTATAGGGATTTCTATGTCCCTAGAGGGATTTCTATGTCCCTAGAGGGATTTCTATGTCCCTAGAGGGATTTCTATGTCGCTAGAGGGATTTCTAGGTCCCTAGAGGGATTTCTAGGTCCCTAGAGAGAGAGATTTCTATGTCCCTAGAGGGATTTCTAGGTCCCTAGAGAGAGAGATTTCTATGTCCCTAGAGGGATTTCTAGGTCCCTAGAAGGATTTCTAGGTCCCTAGAGGGATTTCTAGGTCCCTAGAAGGATAGATTTCTATGTCCCTAGAGGGATTTCTATGTCACTAGAGAGATTTCTAGGTCCCTAGAGGGATTTCAATGTCCCTAGAGGGATTTCTAGGTCCCTAGAGGGATAGATTTCTAGGTCCCTAGAGGGATTTCTATGTCCCTAGAGGGATTTCAATGTCCCTAGAGGGATTTCTATGTCCCTAGAGGGATTTCTATGTCCCTAGAGGGATAGATTTCTATGTCCGTAGAGGGATTTCTATGTCCCTATAGGGATTTCTATGTCCCTAGAGGAATTTCTATGTCCCTAGAGGGATTTCTATGTCGCTAGAGGGATTTCTATGTCGCTAGAGGGATTTCTAGGTCCCTAGAGGGATTTCTAGGTCCCTAGAGAGAGAGATTTCTATGTCCCTAGAGGGATTTCTAGGTCCCTAGAGAGAGAGATTTCTATGTCCCTAGAGGGATTTCTAGGTCCCTAGAGGGATTTCTAGGTCCCTAGAGGGATTTCTAGGTCCCTAGAGGGATAGATTTCTATGTCCCTAGAGGGATTTCTATGTCCCTAGAGAGATTTCTAGGTCCCTAGAGGGATTTCTAGGTCCCTAGAGGGATTTCAATGTCCCTAGATGGATTTCTAGGTCCCTAGAGGGATTTCTAGGTCCCTAGAGGGATTTCTATGTCCCTAGAGGGATAGATTTCTATGTCCCTAGAGGGATTTCTATGTCCCTAGAAGGATTTCTATGTCCCTAGAGGGATTTCTAGGTCCCTAGAGGGATTTCTATGTCCCTAGAGGGATAGATTTATACGTCCCTAGAGGGATTTCTATGTCCATAGAGGGATTTCTATGTCCCTAGAGGGATTTCTAGGTCCCTAGAGGGATAGATTTCTATGTCCCTAGAGGGATTTCTAGGTCCCTAGAGGGATTTCTAGGTCCCTAGAGAGAGAGATTTCTATGTCCCTAGAGGGATTTCTAGGTCCCTAGAGAGAGAGATTTCTATGTCCCTAGAGGGATTTCTAGGTCCCTAGAGGGATTTCTAGGTCCCTAGAGGGATTTCTAGGTCCCTAGAGGGATAGATTTCTATGTCCCTAGAGGGATTTATATGTCCCTAGAGAGATTTCTAGGTCCCTAGAGGGATTTCTATGTCCCTAGAGGGATTTCTAGGTCCCTAGAGGGATTTCTAGGTCCCTAGAGGGATTTCTAGGTCCCTAGAGGGATTTCAATGTCCCTAGAGGGATTTCTAGGTCCCTAGAGGGATTTCTAGGTCCCTAGAGGGATTTCTATGTCCCTAGAGGAATAGATTTCTATGTCCCTAGAGGGATTTCTATGTCCCTAGAGGGATTTCTATGTCCCTAGAGGGATTTCTAGGTCCCTAGAGGGATTTCTATGTCCCTAGAGGGATAGATTTATATGTCCCTAGAGGGATTTCTATGTCCATAGAGGGATTTCTATGTCCCTAGAGGGATTTCTATGTCCCTAGAGGGATTTCTAGGTCCCTAGAGGGATTTCAATGTCCCTAGAGGGATTTCTAGGTCCCTAGAGGGATTTCTAGGTCCCTAGAGGGATTTCTATGTCCCTAGAGGGATAGATTTCTATGTCCCTAGAGGGATTTCTATGTTCCTAGAGGGATTTCTATGTCCCTAGAGGGATTTCTAGGTCCCTAGAGGGATTTCTAGGTCCCTAGAGGGATAGATTTCTAGGTCCCTAGAGGGATTTCAATGTCCCTAGAGGGATTTCTAGGTCCCTAGAGGGATTTCAATGTCCCTAGAGGGATTTCTAGGTCCCTAGAGGGATAGATTTCTAGGTCCCTAGAGGGATTTCTATGTCCCTAGAGGGATTTCTAGGTCCCTAGAGGGATAGATTTCTAGGTCCCTAGAGGGATTTCTATGTCCCTAGAGGGATTTCTATGTCCCTAGAGGGATTTCTATGTCCCTAGAGGGATTTCTATGTCCCTAGAGGGATAGATTTCTATGTCCCTAGAGGGATTTCTATGTCCCTAGAGGGATTTCTAGGTCCCTAGAGAGAGAGATTTCTATGTCCCTAGAGGGATTTCTAGGTCCCTAGAGGGATTTCTAGGTCCCTAGAGGGATTTCTAGGTCCCTAGAGGGATTTCTAGGTCCCTAGAGGGATTTCTAGGTCCCTAGAGGGATAGATTTCTATGTCCCTAGAGGGATTTCTATGTCCCTAGAGAGATTTCTATGTCCCTAGAGAGATTTCTAGGTCCCTAGAGGGATTTCAATGTCCCTAGAGGGATTTCTAGGTCCCTAGAGGGATAGATTTCAATGTCCCTAGAGGGATTTCTAGGTCCCTAGAGGGATTTCTATGTCCTTAGAGGGATAGATTTCTATGTCCCTAGAGGGATTTCTATGTCGCTAGAGGGATTTCTATGTCCCTAGAGGGATTTCTAGGTCCCTAGAGGGATTTCTATGTCGCTAGAGGGATTTCTATGTCCCTAGAGGGATTTCTAGGTCCCTAGAGGGATTTCTAGGTCCCTAGAGGGATAGATTTCTATGTCCCTAGAGGGATTTCTATGTCACTAGAGAGATTTCTAGGTCCCTAGAGGGATTTCAATGTCCCTAGAGGGATTTCTAGGTCCCTAGAGGGATAGATTTCTATGTCGCTAGAGGGATTTCTAGGTCCCTAGAGGGATTTCTAGGTCCCTAGAGAGAGAGATTTCTATGTCCCTAGAGGGATTTCTAGGTCCCTAGAGAGAGAGATTTCTATGTCCCTAGAGGGATTTCTAGGTCCCTAGAGGGATAGATTTCTATGTCCCTAGAGGGATTTCTATGTCCCTAGAGAGATTTCTATGTCCCTAGAGAGATTTCTAGGTCCCTAGAGGGATTTCAATGTCCCTAGAGGGATTTCTAGGTCCCTAGAGGGGTAGATTTCAATGTCCCTAGAGGGATTTCTAGGTCCCTAGAGGGATTTCTATGTCCCTAGAGGGATAGATTTCTATGTCCCTAGAGGGATTTCTATGTCGCTAGAGGGATTTCTATGTCCCTAGAGGGATTTCTAGGTCCCTAGAGGGATTTCTAGGTCCCTAGAGGGATAGATTTCTATGTCCCTAGAGGGATTTCTATGTCACTAGAGAGATTTCTAGGTCCCTAGAGGGATTTCAATGTCCCTAGAGGGATTTCTAGGTCCCTAGAGGGATAGATTTCTAGGTCCCTAGAGGGATTTCTATGTCCCTAGAGGGATTTCTATGTCCCTAGAGGGATTTCTATGTCCCTAGAGGGATTTCTATGTCCCTAGAGGGATAGATTTCTATGTCCCTAGAGGGATTTCTATGTCCCTATAGGGATTTCTATGTCCCTAGAGGGATTTCTATGTCCCTAGAGGGATTTCTATGTCGCTAGAGGGATTTCTATGTCGCTAGAGGGATTTCTAGGTCCCTAGAGGGATTTCTAGGTCCCTAGAGAGAGAGATTTCTATGTCCCTAGAGGGATTTCTAGGTCCCTAGAGGGATTTCTAGGTCCCTAGAGGGATTTCTAGGTCCCTAGAGGGATAGATTTCTATGTCCCTAGAGGGATTTCTATGTCCCTAGAGAGATTTCTAGGTCCCTAGAGGGATTTCTATGTCCCTAGAGGGATTTCTAGGTCCCTAGAGGGATTTCTAGGTCCCTAGAGGGATTTCTAGGTCCCTAGAGAGAGAGATTTCTATGTCCCTAGAGGGATTTCTAGGTCCCTAGAGGGATTTCTAGGTCCCTAGAGGGATTTCTAGGTCCCTAGAGGGATTTCTAGGTCCCTAGAGGGATTTCTAGGTCCCTAGAGGGATAGATTTCTATGTCCCTAGAGGGATTTCTATGTCCCTAGAGAGATTTCTAGGTCCCTAGAGGGATTTCAATGTCCCTAGAGGGATTTCTAGGTCCCTAGAGGGATAGATTTCAATGTCCCTAGAGGGATTTCTAGGTCCCTAGAGGGATTTCTATGTCCCTAGAGGGATAGATTTCTATGTCCCTAGAGGGATTTCTATGTCCCTAGAGGGATTTCTAGGTCCCTAGAGGGATTTCTAGGTCCCTAGAGGGATTTCTAGGTCCCTAGAGGGATAGATTTCTATGTCCCTAGAGGGATTTCTATGTCCCTAGAGAGATTTCTAGGTCCCTAGAGGGATTTCTATGTCCCTAGAGGGATTTCTAGGTCCCTAGAGGGATTTCTAGGTCCCTAGAGGGATTTCTAGGTCCCTAGAGAGAGAGATTTCTATGTCCCTAGAGGGATTTCTAGGTCCCTAGAGGGATTTCTAGGTCCCTAGAGGGATTTCTAGGTCCCTAGAGGGATTTCTAGGTCCTTAGAGGGATAGATTTCTATGTCCCTAGAGGGATTTCTATGTCCCTAGAGAGATTTCTAGGTCCCTAGAGGGATTTCAATGTCCCTAGAGGGATTTCTAGGTCCCTAGAGGGATAGATTTCAATGTCCCTAGAGGGATTTCTAGGTCCCTAGAGGGATTTCTATGTCCCTAGAGGGATAGATTTCTATGTCCCTAGAGGGATTTCTATGTCGCTAGAGGGATTTCTATGTCCCTAGAGGGATTTCTAGGTCCCTAGAGGGATTTCTAGGTCCCTAGAGGGATAGATTTCTATGTCCCTAGAGGGATTTCTATGTCACTAGAGAGATTTCTAGGTCCCTAGAGGGATTTCAATATCCCTAGAGGGATTTCTAGGTCCCTAGAGGGATAGATTTCTAGGTCCCTAGAGGGATTTCTATGTCCCTAGAGGGATTTCTAGGTCCCTAGAGAGAGAGATTTCTATGTCCCTAGAGGGATTTCTAGGTCCCTAGAGGGATTTCTAGGTCCCTAGAGGGATTTCTAGGTCCCTAGAGGGATTTCTAGGTCCCTAGAGGGATAGATTTCTATGTCCCTAGAGGGATTTCTATGTCCCTAGAGAGATTTCTAGGTCCCTAGAGGGATTTCTAGGTCCCTAGATTGATTTCTAGGTCCCTAGAGAGAGAGATTTCTATGTCCCTAGAGGGATTTCTAGGTCCCTAGAGGGATTTCTAGGTCCCTAGAGGGATTTCTAGGTCCCTAGAGGGATTTCTAGGTCCCTAGAGGGATTTCTAGGTCCCTAGAGGGATTTCTATGTCCCTAGAGGGATAGATTTCTATGTCCCTAGAGGGATTTCTATGTCCCTATAGGGATTTCTATGTCCCTAGAGGGATTTCTATGTCCCTAGAGGGATTTCTATGTCCCTAGAGGGATTTCTATGTCGCTAGAGGGATTTCTAGGTCCCTAGAGGGATTTCTAGGTCCCTAGAGAGAGAGATTTCTATGTCCCTAGAGGGATTTCTATGTCCCTAGAGAGATTTCTAGGTCCCTAGAGGGATTTCTATGTCCCTAGAGGGATTTCTAGGTCCCTAGAGGGATTTCTAGGTCCCTAGAGGGATTTCAATGTCCCTAGAGGGATTTCTAGGTCCCTAGAGGGATTTCTAGGTCCCTAGAGGGATTTCTATGTCCCTATAGGGATTTCTATGTCCCTAGAGGGATTTCTATGTCCCTAGAGGGATTTCTATGTCGCTAGAGGGATTTCTATGTCGCTAGAGGGATTTCTAGGTCCCTAGAGGGATTTCTAGGTCCCTAGAGAGAGAGATTTCTATGTCCCTAGAGGGATTTCTAGGTCCCTAGAGGGATTTCTAGGTCCCTAGAGGGATTTCTAGGTCCCTAGAGGGATATATTTCTATGTCCCTAGAGGGATTTCTATGTCCCTAGAGAGATTTCTAGGTCCCTAGAGGGATTTCTATGTCCCTAGAGGGATTTCTAGGTCCCTAGAGGGATTTCTAGGTCCCTAGAGGGATTTCTAGGTCCCTAGAGAGAGAGATTTCTATGTCCCTAGAGGGATTTCTAGGTCCCTAGAGGGATTTCTAGGTCCCTAGAGGGATTTCTAGGTCCCTAGAGGGATTTCTAGGTCCCTAGAGGGATAGATTTCTATGTCCCTAGAGGGATTTCTATGTCCCTAGAGAGATTTCTAGGTCCCTAGAGGGATTTCAATGTCCCTAGAGGGATTTCTAGGTCCCTAGAGGGATAGATTTCAATGTCCCTAGAGGGATTTCTAGGTCCCTAGAGGGATTTCTATGTCCCTAGAGGGATAGATTTCTATGTCCCTAGAGGGATTTCTATGTCGCTAGAGGGATTTCTATGTCCCTAGAGGGATTTCTAGGTCCCTAGAGGGATTTCCAGGTCCCTAGAGGGATAGATTTCTATGTCCCTAGAGGGATTTCTAGGTCCCTAGAGGGATTTCTAGGTCCCTAGAGGGATTTCTAGGTCCCTAGAGGGATTTCTAGGTCCCTAGAGGGATAGATTTCTATGTCCCTAGAGGGATTTCTATGTCCCTAGAGAGATTTCTAGGTCCCTAGAGGGATTTCTAGGTCCCTAGATTGATTTCTAGGTCCCTAGAGAGAGAGATTTCTATGTCCCTAGAGGGATTTCTAGGTCCCTAGAGGGATTTCTAGGTCCCTAGAGGGATTTCTAGGTCCCTAGAGGGATTTCTAGGTCCCTAGAGGGATTTCTAGGTCCCTAGAGGGATTTCTATGTCCCTAGAGGGATAGATTTCTATGTCCCTAGAGGGATTTCTATGTCCCTATAGGGATTTCTATGTCCCTAGAGGGATTTCTATGTCCCTAGAGGGATTTCTATGTCCCTAGAGGGATTTCTATGTCGCTAGAGGGATTTCTAGGTCCCTAGAGGGATTTCTAGGTCCCTAGAGAGAGAGATTTCTATGTCCCTAGAGGGATTTCTAGGTCCCTAGAGAGAGAGATTTCTATGTCCCTAGAGGGATTTCTAGGTCCCTAGAAGGATTTCTAGGTCCCTAGAGGGATTTCTAGGTCCCTAGAAGGATAGATTTCTATGTCCCTAGAGGGATTTCTATGTCACTAGAGAGATTTCTAGGTCCCTAGAGGGATTTCAATGTCCCTAGAGGGATTTCTAGGTCCCTAGAGGGATAGATTTCTAGGTCCCTAGAGGGATTTCTATGTCCCTAGAGGGATTTCAATGTCCCTAGAGGGATTTCTATGTCCCTAGAGGGATTTCTATGTCCCTAGAGGGATAGATTTCTATGTCCGTAGAGGGATTTCTATGTCCCTATAGGGATTTCTATGTCCCTAGAGGAATTTCTATGTCCCTAGAGGGATTTCTATGTCGCTAGAGGGATTTCTATGTCGCTAGAGGGATTTCTAGGTCCCTAGAGGGATTTCTAGGTCCCTAGAGAGAGAGATTTCTATGTCCCTAGAGGGATTTCTAGGTCCCTAGAGAGAGAGATTTCTATGTCCCTAGAGGGATTTCTAGGTCCCTAGAGGGATTTCTAGGTCCCTAGAGGGATTTCTAGGTCCCTAGAGGGATAGATTTCTATGTCCCTAGAGGGATTTCTATGTCCCTAGAGAGATTTCTAGGTCCCTAGAGGGATTTCTAGGTCCCTAGAGGGATTTCAATGTCCCTAGATGGATTTCTAGGTCCCTAGAGGGATTTCTAGGTCCCTAGAGGGATTTCTATGTCCCTAGAGGGATAGATTTCTATGTCCCTAGAGGGATTTCTATGTCCCTAGAAGGATTTCTATGTCCCTAGAGGGATTTCTAGGTCCCTAGAGGGATTTCTATGTCCCTAGAGGGATAGATTTATACGTCCCTAGAGGGATTTCTATGTCCATAGAGGGATTTCTATGTCCCTAGAGGGATTTCTAGGTCCCTAGAGGGATAGATTTCTATGTCCCTAGAGGGATTTCTAGGTCCCTAGAGGGATTTCTAGGTCCCTAGAGAGAGAGATTTCTATGTCCCTAGAGGGATTTCTAGGTCCCTAGAGAGAGAGATTTCTATGTCCCTAGAGGGATTTCTAGGTCCCTAGAGGGATTTCTAGGTCCCTAGAGGGATTTCTAGGTCCCTAGAGGGATAGATTTCTATGTCCCTAGAGGGATTTATATGTCCCTAGAGAGATTTCTAGGTCCCTAGAGGGATTTCTATGTCCCTAGAGGGATTTCTAGGTCCCTAGAGGGATTTCTAGGTCCCTAGAGGGATTTCTAGGTCCCTAGAGGGATTTCAATGTCCCTAGAGGGATTTCTAGGTCCCTAGAGGGATTTCTAGGTCCCTAGAGGGATTTCTATGTCCCTAGAGGAATAGATTTCTATGTCCCTAGAGGGATTTCTATGTCCCTAGAGGGATTTCTATGTCCCTAGAGGGATTTCTAGGTCCCTAGAGGGATTTCTATGTCCCTAGAGGGATAGATTTATATGTCCCTAGAGGGATTTCTATGTCCATAGAGGGATTTCTATGTCCCTAGAGGGATTTCTATGTCCCTAGAGGGATTTCTAGGTCCCTAGAGGGATTTCAATGTCCCTAGAGGGATTTCTAGGTCCCTAGAGGGATTTCTAGGTCCCTAGAGGGATTTCTATGTCCCTAGAGGGATAGATTTCTATGTCCCTAGAGGGATTTCTATGTTCCTAGAGGGATTTCTATGTCCCTAGAGGGATTTCTAGGTCCCTAGAGGGATTTCTAGGTCCCTAGAGGGATAGATTTCTAGGTCCCTAGAGGGATTTCAATGTCCCTAGAGGGATTTCTAGGTCCCTAGAGGGATTTCAATGTCCCTAGAGGGATTTCTAGGTCCCTAGAGGGATAGATTTCTAGGTCCCTAGAGGGATTTCTATGTCCCTAGAGGGATTTCTAGGTCCCTAGAGGGATAGATTTCTAGGTCCCTAGAGGGATTTCTATGTCCCTAGAGGGATTTCTATGTCCCTAGAGGGATTTCTATGTCCCTAGAGGGATTTCTATGTCCCTAGAGGGATAGATTTCTATGTCCCTAGAGGGATTTCTATGTCCCTAGAGGGATTTCTAGGTCCCTAGAGAGAGAGATTTCTATGTCCCTAGAGGGATTTCTAGGTCCCTAGAGGGATTTCTAGGTCCCTAGAGGGATTTCTAGGTCCCTAGAGGGATTTCTAGGTCCCTAGAGGGATTTCTAGGTCCCTAGAGGGATAGATTTCTATGTCCCTAGAGGGATTTCTATGTCCCTAGAGAGATTTCTATGTCCCTAGAGAGATTTCTAGGTCCCTAGAGGGATTTCAATGTCCCTAGAGGGATTTCTAGGTCCCTAGAGGGATAGATTTCAATGTCCCTAGAGGGATTTCTAGGTCCCTAGAGGGATTTCTATGTCCTTAGAGGGATAGATTTCTATGTCCCTAGAGGGATTTCTATGTCGCTAGAGGGATTTCTATGTCCCTAGAGGGATTTCTAGGTCCCTAGAGGGATTTCTATGTCGCTAGAGGGATTTCTATGTCCCTAGAGGGATTTCTAGGTCCCTAGAGGGATTTCTAGGTCCCTAGAGGGATAGATTTCTATGTCCCTAGAGGGATTTCTATGTCACTAGAGAGATTTCTAGGTCCCTAGAGGGATTTCAATGTCCCTAGAGGGATTTCTAGGTCCCTAGAGGGATAGATTTCTATGTCGCTAGAGGGATTTCTAGGTCCCTAGAGGGATTTCTAGGTCCCTAGAGAGAGAGATTTCTATGTCCCTAGAGGGATTTCTAGGTCCCTAGAGAGAGAGATTTCTATGTCCCTAGAGGGATTTCTATGTCCCTAGAGGGATTTCTAGGTCCCTAGAGGGATTTCTAGGTCCCTAGAGGGATAGATTTCTATGTCCCTAGAGGGATTTCTATGTCACTAGAGAGATTTCTAGGTCCCTAGAGGGATTTCAATGTCCCTAGAGGGATTTCTATGTCCCTAGAGGGATTTCTATGTCCCTAGAGGGATAGATTTCTATGTCCCTAGAGGGATTTCTATGTCCCTAGAGGGATTTCTAGGTCCCTAGAGGGATTTCTATGTCCCTAGAGGGATAGATTTATATGTCCCTAGAGGGATTTCTATGTCCATTGAGGGATTTCTATGTCCCTAGATGGATTTCTAGGTCCCTAGAGGGATAGATTTCTATGTCGCTAGAGGGATTTCTAGGTCCCTAGAGGGATTTCTAGGTCCCTAGAGAGAGAGATTTCTATGTCCCTAGAGGGATTTATATGTCCCTAGAGAGATTTCTAGGTCCCTAGAGGGATTTCTATGTCCCTAGAGGGATTTCTAGGTCCCTAGAGGGATTTCTAGGTCCCTAGAGGGATTTCTAGGTCCCTAGAGGGATTTCAATGTCCCTAGAGGGATTTCAAGGTCCCTAGAGGGATTTCTAGGTCCCTAGAGGGATTTCTATGTCCCTAGAGGGATTTCTATGTCCCTAGAGGGATTTCTAGGTCCCTAGAGGGATTTCTATGTCCCTAGAGGGATAGATTTATATGTCCCTAGAGGGATTTCTATGTCCATAGAGGGATTTCTATGTCCCTAGAGGGATTTCTAGGTCCCTAGAGGGATAGATTTCTATGTCCCTAGAGGGATTTCTAGGTCCCTAGAGGGATTTCTATGTCCCTAGAGCGATAGATTTCTATGTCCCTAGAGGGATTTCTATGTCGCTAGAGGGATTTCTATGTCGCTAGAGGGATTTCTAGGTCCCTAGAGGGATAGATTTCTAGGTCCCTAGAGGGATTTCAATGTCCCTAGAGGGATTTCTAGGTCCCTAGAGGGATAGATTTCTAGGTCCCTAGAGGGATTTCAATGTCCCTAGAGGGATTTCTAGGTCCCTAGAGGGATTTCAATGTCCCTAGAGGGATTTCTAGGTCCCTAGAGGGAGAGATTTCTATGTCCCTAGAGGGATTTCTAGGTCCCTAGAGGGATTTCTAGGTCCCTAGAGGGATTTCTAGGTCCCTAGAGGGATAGATTTCTATGTCCCTAGAGGGATTTCTATGTCCCTAGAGAGATTTCTAGGTCCCTAGAGGGATTTCTAGGTCCCTAGATTGATTTCTAGGTCCCTAGAGAGAGAGATTTCTATGTCCCTAGAGGGATTTCTAGGTCCCTAGAGGGATTTCTAGGTCCCTAGAGGGATTTCTAGGTCCCTAGAGGGATTTCTAGGTCCCTAGAGGGATTTCTAGGTCCCTAGAGGGATTTCTAGGTCCCTAGAGGGATAGATTTCTATGTCCCTAGAGGGATTTCTATGTCCCTAGAGAGATTTCTATGTCCCTAGAGAGATTTCTAGGTCCCTAGAGGGATTTCAATGTCCCTAGAGGGATTTCTAGGTCCCTAGAGGGATAGATTTCAATGTCCTTAGAGGGATTTCTAGGTCCCTAGAGGGATTTCTATGTCCCTAGAGGGATAGATTTCTATGTCCCTAGAGGGATTTCTATGTCGCTAGAGGGATTTCTATGTCCCTAGAGGGATTTCTAGGTCCCTAGAGGGATTTCTAGGTCCCTAGAGGGATAGATTTCTATGTCCCTAGAGGGATTTCTATGTCACTAGAGAGATTTCTAGGTCCCTAGAGGGATTTCAATGTCCCTAGAGGGATTTCTAGGTCCCTAGAGGGATAGATTTCTATGTCGCTAGAGGGATTTCTAGGTCCCTAGAGGGATTTCTAGGTCCCTAGAGAGAGAGATTTCTATGTCCCTAGAGGGATTTCTAGGTCCCTAGAGAGAGAGATTTCTATGTCCCTAGAGGGATTTCTATGTCCCTAGAGGGATTTCTAGGTCCCTAGAGGGATTTCTAGGTCCCTAGAGGGATAGATTTCTATGTCCCTAGAGGGATTTCTATGTCACTAGAGAGATTTCTAGGTCCCTAGAGGGATTTCAATGTCCCTAGAGGGATTTCTATGTCCCTAGAGGGATTTCTATGTCCCTAGAGGGATAGATTTCTATGTCCCTAGAGGGATTTCTATGTCCCTAGAGGGATTTCTAGGTCCCTAGAGGGATTTCTATGTCCCTAGAGGGATAGATTTATATGTCCCTAGAGGGATTTCTATGTCCATTGAGGGATTTCTATGTCCCTAGATGGATTTCTAGGTCCCTAGAGGGATAGATTTCTATGTCGCTAGAGGGATTTCTAGGTCCCTAGAGGGATTTCTAGGTCCCTAGAGAGAGAGATTTCTATGTCCCTAGAGGGATTTCTAGGTCCCTAGAGAGAGAGATTTCTATGTCCCTAGAGGGATTTCTAGGTCCCTAAAGGGATTTCTAGGTCCCTAGAGGGATTTCTATGTCCCTAGAGGGATTTCTAGGTCCCTAGAGGGATTTCTATGTCCCTAGAGGGATTTCTATGTCCCTAGAGGGATTTCTAGGTCCCTAGAGGGATTTCTAGGTCCCTAGAGGGATAGATTTCTAGGTCCCTAGAGGGATTTCTATGTCCCTAGAGGGATTTCTATGTCCCTAGAGGGATTTCTATGTCCCTAGAGGGATTTCTATGTCCCTAGAGGGATAGATTTCTATGTCCCTAGAGGGATTTCTATGTCCCTATAGGGATTTCTATGTCCCTAGAGGGAATTCTATGTCCCTAGAGGGATTTCTATGTCGCTAGAGGGATTTCAATGTCCCTAGAGGGATTTCTAGGTCCCTAGAGGGATTTCTAGGTCCCTAGAGGGATTTCTATGTCCCTAGAGGGATAGATTTCTATGTCCCTAGAGGGATTTCTATGTCCCTAGAGGGATTTCTATGTCCCTAGAGGGATTTCTAGGTCCCTAGAGGAATTTCTATGTCCCTAGAGGGATAGATTTATATGTCCCTAGAGGGATTTCTATGTCCATAGAGATATTTCTATGTCCCTAGAGGGATTTCTAGGTCCCTAGAGGGATAGATTTCTATGTCCCTAGAGGGATTTCTAGGTCCCTAGAGGGATTTCTAGGTCCCTAGAGAGAGAGATTTCTATGTCCCTAGAGGGATTTCTAGGTCCCTAGAGAGAGAGATTTCTATGTCCCTAGAGGGATTTCTAGGTCCCTAGAGGGATTTCTAGGTCCCTAGAGGGATTTCTAGGTCCCTAGAGGGATAGATTTCTATGTCCCTAGAGGGATTTATATGTCCCTAGAGAGATTTCTAGGTCCCTAGAGGGATTTCTATGTCCCTAGAGGGATTTCTAGGTCCCTAGAGGGATTTCTAGGTCCCTAGAGGGATTTCTAGGTCCCTAGAGGGATTTCAATGTCCCTAGAGGGATTTCTAGGTCCCTAGAGGGATTTCTAGGTCCCTAGAGGGATTTCTATGTCCCTAGAGGAATAGATTTCTATGTCCCTAGAGGGATTTCTATGTCCCTAGAGGGATTTCTATGTCCCTAGAGGGATTTCTAGGTCCCTAGAGGGATTTCTATGTCCCTAGAGGGATAGATTTATATGTCCCTAGAGGGATTTCTATGTCCATAGAGGGATTTCTATGTCCCTAGAGGGATTTCTATGTCCCTAGAGGGATTTCTAGGTCCCTAGAGGGATTTCAATGTCCCTAGAGGGATTTCTAGGTCCCTAGAGGGATTTCTAGGTCCCTAGAGGGATTTCTATGTCCCTAGAGGGATAGATTTCTATGTCCCTAGAGGGATTTCTATGTCCCTAGAGGGATTTCTAGGTCCCTAGAGGGATTTCTAGGTCCCTAGAGGGATAGATTTCTAGGTCCCTAGAGGGATTTCAATGTCCCTAGAGGGATTTCTAGGTCCCTAGAGGGATTTCAATGTCCCTAGAGGGATTTCTAGGTCCCTAGAGGGATAGATTTCTAGGTCCCTAGAGGGATTTCTATGTCCCTAGAGGGATTTCTAGGTCCCTAGAGGGATAGATTTCTAGGTCCCTAGAGGGATTTCTATGTCCCTAGAGGGATTTCTATGTCCCTAGAGGGATTTCTATGTCCCTAGAGGGATTTCTATGTCCCTAGAGGGATAGATTTCTATGTCCCTAGAGGGATTTCTATGTCCCTAGAGGGATTTCTAGGTCCCTAGAGAGAGAGATTTCTATGTCCCTAGAGGGATTTCTAGGTCCCTAGAGGGATTTCTAGGTCCCTAGAGAGATTTCTATGTCCCTAGAGAGATTTCTAGGTCCCTAGAGGGATTTCAATGTCCCTAGAGGGATTTCTAGGTCCCTAGAGGGATAGATTTCAATGTCCCTAGAGGGATTTCTAGGTCCCTAGAGGGATTTCTATGTCCCTAGAGGGATAGATTTCTATGTCCCTAGAGGGATTTCTATGTCGCTAGAGGGATTTCTATGTCCCTAGAGGGATTTCTAGGTCCCTAGAGGGATTTCTAGGTCCCTAGAGGGATAGATTTCTATGTCCCTAGAGGGATTTCTATGTCACTAGAGAGATTTCTAGGTCCCTAGAGGGATTTCAATGTCCCTAGAGGGATTTCTAGGTCCCTAGAGGGATAGATTTCTATGTCGCTAGAGGGATTTCTAGGTCCCTAGAGGGATTTCTAGGTCCCTAGAGAGAGAGATTTCTATGTCCCTAGAGGGATTTCTAGGTCCCTAGAGAGAGAGATTTCTATGTCCCTAGAGGGATTTCTATGTCCCTAGAGGGATTTCTAGGTCCCTAGAGGGATTTCTAGGTCCCTAGAGGGATAGATTTCTATGTCCCTAGAGGGATTTCTATGTCACTAGAGAGATTTCTAGGTCCCTAGAGGGATTTCAATGTCCCTAGAGGGATTTCTATGTCCCTAGAGGGATTTCTATGTCCCTAGAGGGATAGATTTCTATGTCCCTAGAGGGATTTCTATGTCCCTAGAGGGATTTCTAGGTCCCTAGAGGGATTTCTATGTCCCTAGAGGGATAGATTTATATGTCCCTAGAGGGATTTCTATGTCCATTGAGGGATTTCTATGTCCCTAGATGGATTTCTAGGTCCCTAGAGGGATAGATTTCTATGTCGCTAGAGGGATTTCTAGGTCCCTAGAGGGATTTCTAGGTCCCTAGAGAGAGAGATTTCTATGTCCCTAGAGGGATTTCTAGGTCCCTAGAGAGAGAGATTTCTATGTCCCTAGAGGGATTTCTAGGTCCCTAAAGGGATTTCTAGGTCCCTAGAGGGATTTCTATGTCCCTAGAGGGATTTCTAGGTCCCTAGAGGGATTTCTATGTCCCTAGAGGGATTTCTATGTCCCTAGAGGGATTTCTATGTCCCTAGAGGGATTTCTATGTCCCTAGAGGGATTTCTATGTCCCTAGAGGGATAGATTTCTATGTCCCTAGAGGGATTTCTATGTCCCTAGAGGGATTTCTAGGTCCCTAGAGAGAGAGATTTCTATGTCCCTAGAGGGATTTCTAGGTCCCTAGAGGGATTTCTAGGTCCCTAGAGAGATTTCTATGTCCCTAGAGAGATTTCTAGGTCCCTAGAGGGATTTCAATGTCCCTAGAGGGATTTCTAGGTCCCTAGAGGGATAGATTTCAATGTCCCTAGAGGGATTTCTAGGTCCCTAGAGGGATTTCTATGTCCCTAGAGGGATAGATTTCTATGTCCCTAGAGGGATTTCTATGTCGCTAGAGGGATTTCTATGTCCCTAGAGGGATTTCTAGGTCCCTAGAGGGATTTCTAGGTCCCTAGAGGGATAGATTTCTATGTCCCTAGAGGGATTTCTATGTCACTAGAGAGATTTCTAGGTCCCTAGAGGGATTTCAATGTCCCTAGAGGGATTTCTAGGTCCCTAGAGGGATAGATTTCTATGTCGCTAGAGGGATTTCTAGGTCCCTAGAGGGATTTCTAGGTCCCTAGAGAGAGAGATTTCTATGTCCCTAGAGGGATTTCTAGGTCCCTAGAGAGAGAGATTTCTATGTCCCTAGAGGGATTTCTATGTCCCTAGAGGGATTTCTAGGTCCCTAGAGGGATTTCTAGGTCCCTAGAGGGATAGATTTCTATGTCCCTAGAGGGATTTCTATGTCACTAGAGAGATTTCTAGGTCCCTAGAGGGATTTCAATGTCCCTAGAGGGATTTCTATGTCCCTAGAGGGATTTCTATGTCCCTAGAGGGATAGATTTCTATGTCCCTAGAGGGATTTCTATGTCCCTAGAGGGATTTCTAGGTCCCTAGAGGGATTTCTATGTCCCTAGAGGGATAGATTTATATGTCCCTAGAGGGATTTCTATGTCCATTGAGGGATTTCTATGTCCCTAGATGGATTTCTAGGTCCCTAGAGGGATAGATTTCTATGTCGCTAGAGGGATTTCTAGGTCCCTAGAGAGAGAGATTTCTATGTCCCTAGAGGGATTTCTAGGTCCCTAGAGAGAGAGATTTCTATGTCCCTAGAGGGATTTCTAGGTCCCTAAAGGGATTTCTAGGTCCCTAGAGGGATTTCTATGTCCCTAGAGGGATTTCTAGGTCCCTAGAGGGATTTCTATGTCCCTAGAGGGATTTCTATGTCCCTAGAGGGATTTCTATGTCCCTAGAGGGATTTCTATGTCCCTAGAGGGATTTCTATGTCCCTAGAGGGATAGATTTCTATGTCCCTAGAGGGATTTCTATGTCCCTAGAGGGATTTCTAGGTCCCTAGAGAGAGAGATTTCTATGTCCCTAGAGGGATTTCTAGGTCCCTAGAGGGATTTCTAGGTCCCTAGAGAGATTTCTATGTCCCTAGAGGGATTTCTAGGTCCCTAGAGGGATAGATTTCTAGGTCCCTAGAGGGATTTCAATGTCCCTAGAGGGATTTCTAGGTCCCTAGAGGGATAGATTTCTAGGTCCCTAGAGGGATTTCTAGGTCCCTAGAGGGATAGATTTCTATGTCCCTAGAGGGATTTCTATGTCACTAGAGAGATTTCTAGGTCCCTAGAGGGATTTCAATGTCCCTAGAGGGATTTCTATGTCCCTAGAGGGATTTCTATGTCCCTAGAGGGATAGATTTCTATGTCCCTAGAGGGATTTCTATGTCCCTAGAGGGATTTCTAGGTCCCTAGAGGGATTTCTATGTCCCTAGAGGGATAGATTTCTAGGTCCCTAGAGGGATTTCAATGTCCCTAGAGGGATTTCTAGGTCCCTAGAGGGATAGATTTCTAGGTCCCTAGAGGGATTTCAATGTCCCTAGAGGGATTTCTAGGTCCCTAGAGGGATTTCAATGTCCCTAGAGGGATTTCTAGGTCCCTAGAGGGAGAGATTTCTATGTCCCTAGAGGGATTTCTAGGTCCCTAGAGGGATTTCTAGGTCCCTAGAGGGATTTCTAGGTCCCTAGAGGGATAGATTTCTATGTCCCTAGAGGGATTTCTATGTCCCTAGAGAGATTTCTAGGTCCCTAGAGGGATTTCTAGGTCCCTAGATTGATTTCTAGGTCCCTAGAGAGAGAGATTTCTATGTCCCTAGAGGGATTTCTAGGTCCCTAGAGGGATTTCTAGGTCCCTAGAGGGATTTCTAGGTCCCTAGAGGGATTTCTAGGTCCCTAGAGGGATTTCTAGGTCCCTAGAGGGATTTCTAGGTCCCTAGAGGGATAGATTTCTATGTCCCTAGAGGGATTTCTATGTCCCTAGAGAGATTTCTATGTCCCTAGAGAGATTTCTAGGTCCCTAGAGGGATTTCAATGTCCCTAGAGGGATTTCTAGGTCCCTAGAGGGATAGATTTCAATGTCCCTAGAGGGATTTCTAGGTCCCTAGAGGGATTTCTATGTCCCTAGAGGGATAGATTTCTATGTCCCTAGAGGGATTTCTATGTCGCTAGAGGGATTTCTATGTCCCTAGAGGGATTTCTAGGTCCCTAGAGGGATTTCTAGGTCCCTAGAGGGATAGATTTCTATGTCCCTAGAGGGATTTCTATGTCACTAGAGAGATTTCTAGGTCCCTAGAGGGATTTCAATGTCCCTAGAGGGATTTCTAGGTCCCTAGAGGGATAGATTTCTATGTCGCTAGAGGGATTTCTAGGTCCCTAGAGGGATTTCTAGGTCCCTAGAGAGAGAGATTTCTATGTCCCTAGAGGGATTTCTAGGTCCCTAGAGAGAGAGATTTCTATGTCCCTAGAGGGATTTCTATGTCCCTAGAGGGATTTCTAGGTCCCTAGAGGGATTTCTAGGTCCCTAGAGGGATAGATTTCTATGTCCCTAGAGGGATTTCTATGTCACTAGAGAGATTTCTAGGTCCCTAGAGGGATTTCAATGTCCCTAGAGGGATTTCTATGTCCCTAGAGGGATTTCTATGTCCCTAGAGGGATAGATTTCTATGTCCCTAGAGGGATTTCTATGTCCCTAGAGGGATTTCTAGGTCCCTAGAGGGATTTCTATGTCCCTAGAGGGATAGATTTATATGTCCCTAGAGGGATTTCTATGTCCATTGAGGGATTTCTATGTCCCTAGATGGATTTCTAGGTCCCTAGAGGGATAGATTTCTATGTCGCTAGAGGGATTTCTAGGTCCCTAGAGGGATTTCTAGGTCCCTAGAGAGAGAGATTTCTATGTCCCTAGAGGGATTTCTAGGTCCCTAGAGAGAGAGATTTCTATGTCCCTAGAGGGATTTCTAGGTCCCTAAAGGGATTTCTAGGTCCCTAGAGGGATTTCTATGTCCCTAGAGGGATTTCTAGGTCCCTAGAGGGATTTCTATGTCCCTAGAGGGATTTCTATGTCCCTAGAGGGATTTCTAGGTCCCTAGAGGGATTTCTAGGTCCCTAGAGGGATAGATTTCTAGGTCCCTAGAGGGATTTCTATGTCCCTAGAGGGATTTCTATGTCCCTAGAGGGATTTCTATGTCCCTAGAGGGATTTCTATGTCCCTAGAGGGATAGATTTCTATGTCCCTAGAGGGATTTCTATGTCCCTATAGGGATTTCTATGTCCCTAGAGGGAATTCTATGTCCCTAGAGGGATTTCTATGTCGCTAGAGGGATTTCAATGTCCCTAGAGGGATTTCTAGGTCCCTAGAGGGATTTCTAGGTCCCTAGAGGGATTTCTATGTCCCTAGAGGGATAGATTTCTATGTCCCTAGAGGGATTTCTATGTCCCTAGAGGGATTTCTATGTCCCTAGAGGGATTTCTAGGTCCCTAGAGGAATTTCTATGTCCCTAGAGGGATAGATTTATATGTCCCTAGAGGGATTTCTATGTCCATAGAGATATTTCTATGTCCCTAGAGGGATTTCTAGGTCCCTAGAGGGATAGATTTCTATGTCCCTAGAGGGATTTCTAGGTCCCTAGAGGGATTTCTAGGTCCCTAGAGAGAGAGATTTCTATGTCCCTAGAGGGATTTCTAGGTCCCTAGAGAGAGAGATTTCTATGTCCCTAGAGGGATTTCTAGGTCCCTAGAGGGATTTCTAGGTCCCTAGAGGGATTTCTAGGTCCCTAGAGGGATAGATTTCTATGTCCCTAGAGGGATTTATATGTCCCTAGAGAGATTTCTAGGTCCCTAGAGGGATTTCTATGTCCCTAGAGGGATTTCTAGGTCCCTAGAGGGATTTCTAGGTCCCTAGAGGGATTTCTAGGTCCCTAGAGGGATTTCAATGTCCCTAGAGGGATTTCTAGGTCCCTAGAGGGATTTCTAGGTCCCTAGAGGGATTTCTATGTCCCTAGAGGAATAGATTTCTATGTCCCTAGAGGGATTTCTATGTCCCTAGAGGGATTTCTATGTCCCTAGAGGGATTTCTAGGTCCCTAGAGGGATTTCTATGTCCCTAGAGGGATAGATTTATATGTCCCTAGAGGGATTTCTATGTCCATAGAGGGATTTCTATGTCCCTAGAGGGATTTCTATGTCCCTAGAGGGATTTCTAGGTCCCTAGAGGGATTTCAATGTCCCTAGAGGGATTTCTAGGTCCCTAGAGGGATTTCTAGGTCCCTAGAGGGATTTCTATGTCCCTAGAGGGATAGATTTCTATGTCCCTAGAGGGATTTCTATGTCCCTAGAGGGATTTCTAGGTCCCTAGAGGGATTTCTAGATCCCTAGAGGGATAGATTTCTAGGTCCCTAGAGGGATTTCAATGTCCCTAGAGGGATTTCTAGGTCCCTAGAGGGATTTCAATGTCCCTAGAGGGATTTCTAGGTCCCTAGAGGGATAGATTTCTAGGTCCCTAGAGGGATTTCTATGTCCCTAGAGGGATTTCTAGGTCCCTAGAGGGATAGATTTCTAGGTCCCTAGAGGGATTTCTATGTCCCTAGAGGGATTTCTATGTCCCTAGAGGGATTTCTATGTCCCTAGAGGGATTTCTATGTCCCTAGAGGGATAGATTTCTATGTCCCTAGAGGGATTTCTATGTCCCTAGAGGGATTTCTAGGTCCCTAGAGAGAGAGATTTCTATGTCCCTAGAGGGATTTCTAGGTCCCTAGAGGGATTTCTAGGTCCCTAGAGAGATTTCTATGTCCCTAGAGAGATTTCTAGGTCCCTAGAGGGATTTCAATGTCCCTAGAGGGATTTCTAGGTCCCTAGAGGGATAGATTTCAATGTCCCTAGAGGGATTTCTAGGTCCCTAGAGGGATTTCTATGTCCCTAGAGGGATAGATTTCTATGTCCCTAGAGGGATTTCTATGTCGCTAGAGGGATTTCTATGTCCCTAGAGGGATTTCTAGGTCCCTAGAGGGATTTCTAGGTCCCTAGAGGGATAGATTTCTATGTCCCTAGAGGGATTTCTATGTCACTAGAGAGATTTCTAGGTCCCTAGAGGGATTTCAATGTCCCTAGAGGGATTTCTAGGTCCCTAGAGGGATAGATTTCTATGTCGCTAGAGGGATTTCTAGGTCCCTAGAGGGATTTCTAGGTCCCTAGAGAGAGAGATTTCTATGTCCCTAGAGGGATTTCTAGGTCCCTAGAGAGAGAGATTTCTATGTCCCTAGAGGGATTTCTATGTCCCTAGAGGGATTTCTAGGTCCCTAGAGGGATTTCTAGGTCCCTAGAGGGATAGATTTCTATGTCCCTAGAGGGATTTCTATGTCACTAGAGAGATTTCTAGGTCCCTAGAGGGATTTCAATGTCCCTAGAGGGATTTCTATGTCCCTAGAGGGATTTCTATGTCCCTAGAGGGATAGATTTCTATGTCCCTAGAGGGATTTCTATGTCCCTAGAGGGATTTCTAGGTCCCTAGAGGGATTTCTATGTCCCTAGAGGGATAGATTTATATGTCCCTAGAGGGATTTCTATGTCCATTGAGGGATTTCTATGTCCCTAGATGGATTTCTAGGTCCCTAGAGGGATAGATTTCTATGTCGCTAGAGGGATTTCTAGGTCCCTAGAGGGATTTCTAGGTCCCTAGAGAGAGAGATTTCTATGTCCCTAGAGGGATTTCTAGGTCCCTAGAGAGAGAGATTTCTATGTCCCTAGAGGGATTTCTAGGTCCCTAAAGGGATTTCTAGGTCCCTAGAGGGATTTCTATGTCCCTAGAGGGATTTCTAGGTCCCTAGAGGGATTTCTATGTCCCTAGAGGGATTTCTATGTCCCTAGAGGGATTTCTAGGTCCCTAGAGGGATTTCTAGGTCCCTAGAGGGATAGATTTCTAGGTCCCTAGAGGGATTTCTATGTCCCTAGAGGGATTTCTATGTCCCTAGAGGGATTTCTATGTCCCTAGAGGGATTTCTATGTCCCTAGAGGGATAGATTTCTATGTCCCTAGAGGGATTTCTATGTCCCTATAGGGATTTCTATGTCCCTAGAGGGAATTCTATGTCCCTAGAGGGATTTCTATGTCGCTAGAGGGATTTCAATGTCCCTAGAGGGATTTCTAGGTCCCTAGAGGGATTTCTAGGTCCCTAGAGGGATTTCTATGTCCCTAGAGGGATAGATTTCTATGTCCCTAGAGGGATTTCTATGTCCCTAGAGGGATTTCTATGTCCCTAGAGGGATTTCTAGGTCCCTAGAGGAATTTCTATGTCCCTAGAGGGATAGATTTATATGTCCCTAGAGGGATTTCTATGTCCATAGAGATATTTCTATGTCCCTAGAGGGATTTCTAGGTCCCTAGAGGGATAGATTTCTATGTCCCTAGAGGGATTTCTAGGTCCCTAGAGGGATTTCTAGGTCCCTAGAGAGAGAGATTTCTATGTCCCTAGAGGGATTTCTAGGTCCCTAGAGAGAGAGATTTCTATGTCCCTAGAGGGATTTCTAGGTCCCTAGAGGGATTTCTAGGTCCCTAGAGGGATTTCTAGGTCCCTAGAGGGATAGATTTCTATGTCCCTAGAGGGATTTATATGTCCCTAGAGAGATTTCTAGGTCCCTAGAGGGATTTCTATGTCCCTAGAGGGATTTCTAGGTCCCTAGAGGGATTTCTAGGTCCCTAGAGGGATTTCTAGGTCCCTAGAGGGATTTCAATGTCCCTAGAGGGATTTCTAGGTCCCTAGAGGGATTTCTAGGTCCCTAGAGGGATTTCTATGTCCCTAGAGGAATAGATTTCTATGTCCCTAGAGGGATTTCTATGTCCCTAGAGGGATTTCTATGTCCCTAGAGGGATTTCTAGGTCCCTAGAGGGATTTCTATGTCCCTAGAGGGATAGATTTATATGTCCCTAGAGGGATTTCTATGTCCATAGAGGGATTTCTATGTCCCTAGAGGGATTTCTATGTCCCTAGAGGGATTTCTAGGTCCCTAGAGGGATTTCAATGTCCCTAGAGGGATTTCTAGGTCCCTAGAGGGATTTCTAGGTCCCTAGAGGGATTTCTATGTCCCTAGAGGGATAGATTTCTATGTCCCTAGAGGGATTTCTATGTCCCTAGAGGGATTTCTAGGTCCCTAGAGGGATTTCTAGGTCCCTAGAGGGATAGATTTCTAGGTCCCTAGAGGGATTTCTAGGTCCCTAGAGGGATTTCAATGTCCCTAGAGGGATTTCTAGGTCCCTAGAGGGATAGATTTCTAGGTCCCTAGAGGGATTTCTATGTCCCTAGAGGGATTTCTAGGTCCCTAGAGGGATAGATTTCTAGGTCCCTAGAGGGATTTCTATGTCCCTAGAGGGATTTCTATGTCCCTAGAGGGATTTCTATGTCCCTAGAGGGATTTCTATGTCCCTAGAGGGATAGATTTCTATGTCCCTAGAGGGATTTCTATGTCCCTAGAGGGATTTCTAGGTCCCTAGAGAGAGAGATTTCTATGTCCCTAGAGGGATTTCTAGGTCCCTAGAGGGATTTCTAGGTCCCTAGAGGGATTTCTAGGTCCCTAGAGGGATTTCTAGGTCCCTAGAGGGATTTCTAGGTCCCTAGAGGGATAGATTTCTATGTCCCTAGAGGGATTTCTATGTCCCTAGAGAGATTTCTATGTCCCTAGAGAGATTTCTAGGTCCCTAGAGGGATTTCAATGTCCCTAGAGGGATTTCTAGGTCCCTAGAGGGATAGATTTCAATGTCCCTAGAGGGATTTCTAGGTCCCTAGAGGGATTTCTATGTCCTTAGAGGGATAGATTTCTATGTCCCTAGAGGGATTTCTATGTCGCTAGAGGGATTTCTATGTCCCTAGAGGGATTTCTAGGTCCCTAGAGGGATAGATTTCTATGTCCCTAGAGGGATTTCTATGTCACTAGAGAGATTTCTAGGTCCCTAGAGGGATTTCAATGTCCCTAGAGGGATTTCTAGGTCCCTAGAGGGATAGATTTCTATGTCGCTAGAGGGATTTCTAGGTCCCTAGAGGGATTTCTAGGTCCCTAGAGAGAGAGATTTCTATGTCCCTAGAGGGATTTCTAGGTCCCTAGAGAGAGAGATTTCTATGTCCCTAGAGGGATTTCTATGTCCCTAGAGGGATTTCTAGGTCCCTAGAGGGATTTCTAGGTCCCTAGAGGGATAGATTTCTATGTCCCTAGAGGGATTTCTATGTCACTAGAGAGATTTCTAGGTCCCTAGAGGGATTTCTATGTCCCTAGAGAGATTTCTATGTCCCTAGAGGGATTTCAATGTCCCTAGAGGGATTTCTAGGTCCCTAGAGGGATAGATTTCAATGTCCCTAGAGGGATTTCTAGGTCCCTAGAGGGATTTCTATGTCCTTAGAGGGATAGATTTCTATGTCCCTAGAGGGATTTCTATGTCGCTAGAGGGATTTCTATGTCCCTAGAGGGATTTCTAGGTCCCTAGAGGGATTTCTATGTCGCTAGAGGGATTTCTATGTCCCTAGAGGGATTTCTAGGTCCCTAGAGGGATTTCTAGGTCCCTAGAGGGATAGATTTCTATGTCCCTAGAGGGATTTCTATGTCACTAGAGAGATTTCTAGGTCCCTAGAGGGATTTCAATGTCCCTAGAGGGATTTCTAGGTCCCTAGAGGGATAGATTTCTATGTCGCTAGAGGGATTTCTAGGTCCCTAGAGGGATTTCTAGGTCCCTAGAGAGAGAGATTTCTATGTCCCTAGAGGGATTTCTAGGTCCCTAGAGAGAGAGATTTCTATGTCCCTAGAGGGATTTCTATGTCCCTAGAGGGATTTCTAGGTCCCTAGAGGGATTTCTAGGTCCCTAGAGGGATAGATTTCTATGTCCCTAGAGGGATTTCTATGTCACTAGAGAGATTTCTAGGTCCCTAGAGGGATTTCAATGTCCCTAGAGGGATTTCTATGTCCCTAGAGGGATTTCTATGTCCCTAGAGGGATAGATTTCTATGTCCCTAGAGGGATTTCTATGTCCCTAGAGGGATTTCTAGGTCCCTAGAGGGATTTCTATGTCCCTAGAGGGATAGATTTATATGTCCCTAGAGGGATTTCTATGTCCATTGAGGGATTTCTATGTCCCTAGATGGATTTCTAGGTCCCTAGAGGGATAGATTTCTATGTCGCTAGAGGGATTTCTAGGTCCCTAGAGGGATTTCTAGGTCCCTAGAGAGAGAGATTTCTATGTCCCTAGAGGGATTTATATGTCCCTAGAGAGATTTCTAGGTCCCTAGAGGGATTTCTATGTCCCTAGAGGGATTTCTAGGTCCCTAGAGGGATTTCTAGGTCCCTAGAGGGATTTCTAGGTCCCTAGAGGGATTTCAATGTCCCTAGAGGGATTTCAAGGTCCCTAGAGGGATTTCTAGGTCCCTAGAGGGATTTCTATGTCCCTAGAGGGATTTCTATGTCCCTAGAGGGATTTCTAGGTCCCTAGAGGGATTTCTATGTCCCTAGAGGGATAGATTTATATGTCCCTAGAGGGATTTCTATGTCCATAGAGGGATTTCTATGTCCCTAGAGGGATTTCTAGGTCCCTAGAGGGATAGATTTCTATGTCCCTAGAGGGATTTCTAGGTCCCTAGAGGGATTTCTATGTCCCTAGAGCGATAGATTTCTATGTCCCTAGAGGGATTTCTATGTCGCTAGAGGGATTTCTATGTCGCTAGAGGGATTTCTAGGTCCCTAGAGGGATAGATTTCTAGGTCCCTAGAGGGATTTCAATGTCCCTAGAGGGATTTCTAGGTCCCTAGAGGGATAGATTTCTAGGTCCCTAGAGGGATTTCAATGTCCCTAGAGGGATTTCTAGGTCCCTAGAGGGATTTCAATGTCCCTAGAGGGATTTCTAGGTCCCTAGAGGGAGAGATTTCTATGTCCCTAGAGGGATTTCTAGGTCCCTAGAGGGATTTCTAGGTCCCTAGAGGGATTTCTAGGTCCCTAGAGGGATAGATTTCTATGTCCCTAGAGGGATTTCTATGTCCCTAGAGAGATTTCTAGGTCCCTAGAGGGATTTCTAGGTCCCTAGATTGATTTCTAGGTCCCTAGAGAGAGAGATTTCTATGTCCCTAGAGGGATTTCTAGGTCCCTAGAGGGATTTCTAGGTCCCTAGAGGGATTTCTAGGTCCCTAGAGGGATTTCTAGGTCCCTAGAGGGATTTCTAGGTCCCTAGAGGGATTTCTAGGTCCCTAGAGGGATTTCTATGTCCCTAGAGAGATTTCTATGTCCCTAGAGAGATTTCTAGGTCCCTAGAGGGATTTCAATGTCCCTAGAGGGATTTCTAGGTCCCTAGAGGGATAGATTTCAATGTCCCTAGAGGGATTTCTAGGTCCCTAGAGGGATTTCTATGTCCCTAGAGGGATAGATTTCTATGTCCCTAGAGGGATTTCTATGTCGCTAGAGGGATTTCTATGTCCCTAGAGGGATTTCTAGGTCCCTAGAGGGATTTCTAGGTCCCTAGAGGGATAGATTTCTATGTCCCTAGAGGGATTTCTATGTCACTAGAGAGATTTCTAGGTCCCTAGAGGGATTTCAATGTCCCTAGAGGGATTTCTAGGTCCCTAGAGGGATAGATTTCTATGTCGCTAGAGGGATTTCTAGGTCCCTAGAGGGATTTCTAGGTCCCTAGAGAGAGAGATTTCTATGTCCCTAGAGGGATTTCTAGGTCCCTAGAGAGAGAGATTTCTATGTCCCTAGAGGGATTTCTATGTCCCTAGAGGGATTTCTAGGTCCCTAGAGGGATTTCTAGGTCCCTAGAGGGATAGATTTCTATGTCCCTAGAGGGATTTCTATGTCACTAGAGAGATTTCTAGGTCCCTAGAGGGATTTCAATGTCCCTAGAGGGATTTCTATGTCCCTAGAGGGATTTCTATGTCCCTAGAGGGATAGATTTCTATGTCCCTAGAGGGATTTCTATGTCCCTAGAGGGATTTCTAGGTCCCTAGAGGGATTTCTATGTCCCTAGAGGGATAGATTTATATGTCCCTAGAGGGATTTCTATGTCCATTGAGGGATTTCTATGTCCCTAGATGGATTTCTAGGTCCCTAGAGGGATAGATTTCTATGTCGCTAGAGGGATTTCTAGGTCCCTAGAGGGATTTCTAGGTCCCTAGAGAGAGAGATTTCTATGTCCCTAGAGGGATTTCTAGGTCCCTAGAGAGAGAGATTTCTATGTCCCTAGAGGGATTTCTAGGTCCCTAAAGGGATTTCTAGGTCCCTAGAGGGATTTCTATGTCCCTAGAGGGATTTCTAGGTCCCTAGAGGGATTTCTATGTCCCTAGAGGGATTTCTATGTCCCTAGAGGGATTTCTAGGTCCCTAGAGGGATTTCTAGGTCCCTAGAGGGATAGATTTCTAGGTCCCTAGAGGGATTTCAATGTCCCTAGAGGGATTTCTAGGTCCCTAGAGGGATTTCAATGTCCCTAGAGGGATTTCTAGGTCCCTAGAGGGATAGATTTCTAGGTCCCTAGAGGGATTTCTATGTCCCTAGAGGGATTTCTAGGTCCCTAGAGGGATAGATTTCTAGGTCCCTAGAGGGATTTCTATGTCCCTAGAGGGATTTCTATGTCCCTAGAGGGATTTCATTGTCCCTAGAGGGATTTCTATGTCCCTAGAGGGATAGATTTCTATGTCCCTAGAGGGATTTCTATGTCCCTAGAGGGATTTCTAGGTCCCTAGAGAGAGAGATTTCTATGTCCCTAGAGGGATTTCTAGGTCCCTAGAGGGATTTCTAGGTCCCTAGAGGGATTTCTAGGTCCCTAGAGGGATTTCTAGCTCCCTAGAGGGATTTCTAGGTCCCTAGAGGGATAGATTTCTATGTCCCTAGAGGGATTTCTATGTCCCTAGAGAGATTTCTATGTCCCTAGAGAGATTTCTAGGTCCCTAGAGGGATTTCAATGTCCCTAGAGGGATTTCTAGGTCCCTAGAGGGATAGATTTCAATGTCCCTAGAGGGATTTCTAGGTCCCTAGAGGGATTTCTATGTCCCTAGAGGGATAGATTTCTATGTCCCTAGAGGGATTTCTATGTCGCTAGAGGGATTTCTATGTCCCTAGAGGGATTTCTAGGTCCCTAGAGGGATTTCTAGGTCCCTAGAGGGATAGATTTCTATGTCCCTAGAGTGATTTCTATGTCACTAGAGAGATTTCTAGGTCCCTAGAGGGATTTCAATGTCCCTAGAGGGATTTCTAGGTCCCTAGAGGGATAGATTTCTAGGTCCCTAGAGGGATTTCTATGTCCCTAGAGGGATTTCTATGTCCCTAGAGGGATTTCTATGTCCCTAGAGGGATTTCTATGTCCCTAGAGGGATAGATTTCTATGTCCCTAGAGGGATTTCTATGTCCCTATAGGGATTTCTATTTCCCTAGAGGGAATTCTATGTCCCTAGAGGGATTTCTATGTCGCTAGAGGGATTTCTATGTCGCTAGAGGGATTTCTAGGTCCCTAGAGGGATTTCTAGGTCCCTAGAGAGTGAGATTTCTATGTCCCTAGAGGGATTTCTAGGTCCCTAGAGGGATTTCTAGGTCCCTAGAGGGATTTCTAGGTCCCTAGAGGGATTTCTAGGTCCCTAGAGGGATAGATTTCTATGTCCCTAGAGGGATTTCTATGTCCCTAGAGAGATTTCTAGGTCCCTAGAGGGATTTCTAGGTCCCTAGAGGGATAGATTTCTAGGTCCCTAGAGGGATTTCTAGGTCCCTAGAGGGATTTCTAGGTCCCTAGAGGGATAGATTTCTAGGTCCCTAGAGGGATTTCTATGTCCCTAGAGGGATTTCTATGTCCCTAGAGGGATTTCTATGTCCCTAGAGGGATTTCTATGTCCCTAGAGGGATAGATTTCTATGTCCCTAGAGGGATTTCTATGTCCCTATAGGGATTTCTATGTCCCTAGAGGGAATTCTATGTCCCTAGAGGGATTTCTATGTCGCTAGAGGGATTTCAATGTCCCTAGAGGGATTTCTAGGTCCCTAGAGGGATTTCTAGGTCCCTAGAGGGATTTCTATGTCCCTAGAGGGATAGATTTCTATGTCCCTAGAGGGATTTCTATGTCCCTAGAGGGATTTCTATGTCCCTAGAGGGATTTCTAGGTCCCTAGAGGAATTTCTATGTCCCTAGAGGGATAGATTTATATGTCCCTAGAGGGATTTCTATGTCCATAGAGATATTTCTATGTCCCTAGAGGGATTTCTAGGTCCCTAGAGGGATAGATTTCTATGTCCCTAGAGGGATTTCTAGGTCCCTAGAGGGATTTCTAGGTCCCTAGAGAGAGAGATTTCTATGTCCCTAGAGGGATTTCTAGGTCCCTAGAGAGAGAGATTTCTATGTCCCTAGAGGGATTTCTAGGTCCCTAGAGGGATTTCTAGGTCCCTAGAGGGATTTCTAGGTCCCTAGAGGGATAGATTTCTATGTCCCTAGAGGGATTTATATGTCCCTAGAGAGATTTCTAGGTCCCTAGAGGGATTTCTATGTCCCTAGAGGGATTTCTAGGTCCCTAGAGGGATTTCTAGGTCCCTAGAGGGATTTCTAGGTCCCTAGAGGGATTTCAATGTCCCTAGAGGGATTTCTAGGTCCCTAGAGGGATTTCTAGGTCCCTAGAGGGATTTCTATGTCCCTAGAGGAATAGATTTCTATGTCCCTAGAGGGATTTCTATGTCCCTAGAGGGATTTCTATGTCCCTAGAGGGATTTCTAGGTCCCTAGAGGGATTTCTATGTCCCTAGAGGGATAGATTTATATGTCCCTAGAGGGATTTCTATGTCCATAGAGGGATTTCTATGTCCCTAGAGGGATTTCTATGTCCCTAGAGGGATTTCTAGGTCCCTAGAGGGATTTCAATGTCCCTAGAGGGATTTCTAGGTCCCTAGAGGGATTTCTAGGTCCCTAGAGGGATTTCTATGTCCCTAGAGGGATAGATTTCTATGTCCCTAGAGGGATTTCTATGTCCCTAGAGGGATTTCTAGGTCCCTAGAGGGATTTCTAGGTCCCTAGAGGGATAGATTTCTAGGTCCCTAGAGGGATTTCTAGGTCCCTAGAGGGATTTCAATGTCCCTAGAGGGATTTCTAGGTCCCTAGAGGGATAGATTTCTAGGTCCCTAGAGGGATTTCTATGTCCCTAGAGGGATTTCTAGGTCCCTAGAGGGATAGATTTCTAGGTCCCTAGAGGGATTTCTATGTCCCTAGAGGGATTTCTATGTCCCTAGAGGGATTTCTATGTCCCTAGAGGGATTTCTATGTCCCTAGAGGGATAGATTTCTATGTCCCTAGAGGGATTTCTATGTCCCTAGAGGGATTTCTAGGTCCCTAGAGAGAGAGATTTCTATGTCCCTAGAGGGATTTCTAGGTCCCTAGAGGGATTTCTAGGTCCCTAGAGGGATTTCTAGGTCCCTAGAGGGATTTCTAGGTCCCTAGAGGGATTTCTAGGTCCCTAGAGGGATAGATTTCTATGTCCCTAGAGGGATTTCTATGTCCCTAGAGAGATTTCTATGTCCCTAGAGAGATTTCTAGGTCCCTAGAGGGATTTCAATGTCCCTAGAGGGATTTCTAGGTCCCTAGAGGGATAGATTTCAATGTCCCTAGAGGGATTTCTAGGTCCCTAGAGGGATTTCTATGTCCTTAGAGGGATAGATTTCTATGTCCCTAGAGGGATTTCTATGTCGCTAGAGGGATTTCTATGTCCCTAGAGGGATTTCTAGGTCCCTAGAGGGATAGATTTCTATGTCCCTAGAGGGATTTCTATGTCACTAGAGAGATTTCTAGGTCCCTAGAGGGATTTCAATGTCCCTAGAGGGATTTCTAGGTCCCTAGAGGGATAGATTTCTATGTCGCTAGAGGGATTTCTAGGTCCCTAGAGGGATTTCTAGGTCCCTAGAGAGAGAGATTTCTATGTCCCTAGAGGGATTTCTAGGTCCCTAGAGAGAGAGATTTCTATGTCCCTAGAGGGATTTCTATGTCCCTAGAGGGATTTCTAGGTCCCTAGAGGGATTTCTAGGTCCCTAGAGGGATAGATTTCTATGTCCCTAGAGGGATTTCTATGTCACTAGAGAGATTTCTAGGTCCCTAGAGGGATTTCTATGTCCCTAGAGAGATTTCTATGTCCCTAGAGGGATTTCAATGTCCCTAGAGGGATTTCTAGGTCCCTAGAGGGATAGATTTCAATGTCCCTAGAGGGATTTCTAGGTCCCTAGAGGGATTTCTATGTCCTTAGAGGGATAGATTTCTATGTCCCTAGAGGGATTTCTATGTCGCTAGAGGGATTTCTATGTCCCTAGAGGGATTTCTAGGTCCCTAGAGGGATTTCTATGTCGCTAGAGGGATTTCTATGTCCCTAGAGGGATTTCTAGGTCCCTAGAGGGATTTCTAGGTCCCTAGAGGGATAGATTTCTATGTCCCTAGAGGGATTTCTATGTCACTAGAGAGATTTCTAGGTCCCTAGAGGGATTTCAATGTCCCTAGAGGGATTTCTAGGTCCCTAGAGGGATAGATTTCTATGTCGCTAGAGGGATTTCTAGGTCCCTAGAGGGATTTCTAGGTCCCTAGAGAGAGAGATTTCTATGTCCCTAGAGGGATTTCTAGGTCCCTAGAGAGAGAGATTTCTATGTCCCTAGAGGGATTTCTATGTCCCTAGAGGGATTTCTAGGTCCCTAGAGGGATTTCTAGGTCCCTAGAGGGATAGATTTCTATGTCCCTAGAGGGATTTCTATGTCACTAGAGAGATTTCTAGGTCCCTAGAGGGATTTCAATGTCCCTAGAGGGATTTCTATGTCCCTAGAGGGATTTCTATGTCCCTAGAGGGATAGATTTCTATGTCCCTAGAGGGATTTCTATGTCCCTAGAGGGATTTCTAGGTCCCTAGAGGGATTTCTATGTCCCTAGAGGGATAGATTTATATGTCCCTAGAGGGATTTCTATGTCCATTGAGGGATTTCTATGTCCCTAGATGGATTTCTAGGTCCCTAGAGGGATAGATTTCTATGTCGCTAGAGGGATTTCTAGGTCCCTAGAGGGATTTCTAGGTCCCTAGAGAGAGAGATTTCTATGTCCCTAGAGGGATTTATATGTCCCTAGAGAGATTTCTAGGTCCCTAGAGGGATTTCTATGTCCCTAGAGGGATTTCTAGGTCCCTAGAGGGATTTCTAGGTCCCTAGAGGGATTTCTAGGTCCCTAGAGGGATTTCAATGTCCCTAGAGGGATTTCAAGGTCCCTAGAGGGATTTCTAGGTCCCTAGAGGGATTTCTATGTCCCTAGAGGGATTTCTATGTCCCTAGAGGGATTTCTAGGTCCCTAGAGGGATTTCTATGTCCCTAGAGGGATAGATTTATATGTCCCTAGAGGGATTTCTATGTCCATAGAGGGATTTCTATGTCCCTAGAGGGATTTCTAGGTCCCTAGAGGGATAGATTTCTATGTCCCTAGAGGGATTTCTAGGTCCCTAGAGGGATTTCTATGTCCCTAGAGCGATAGATTTCTATGTCCCTAGAGGGATTTCTATGTCGCTAGAGGGATTTCTATGTCGCTAGAGGGATTTCTAGGTCCCTAGAGGGATAGATTTCTAGGTCCCTAGAGGGATTTCAATGTCCCTAGAGGGATTTCTAGGTCCCTAGAGGGATAGATTTCTAGGTCCCTAGAGGGATTTCAATGTCCCTAGAGGGATTTCTAGGTCCCTAGAGGGATTTCAATGTCCCTAGAGGGATTTCTAGGTCCCTAGAGGGAGAGATTTCTATGTCCCTAGAGGGATTTCTAGGTCCCTAGAGGGATTTCTAGGTCCCTAGAGGGATTTCTAGGTCCCTAGAGGGATAGATTTCTATGTCCCTAGAGGGATTTCTATGTCCCTAGAGAGATTTCTAGGTCCCTAGAGGGATTTCTAGGTCCCTAGATTGATTTCTAGGTCCCTAGAGAGAGAGATTTCTATGTCCCTAGAGGGATTTCTAGGTCCCTAGAGGGATTTCTAGGTCCCTAGAGGGATTTCTAGGTCCCTAGAGGGATTTCTAGGTCCCTAGAGGGATTTCTAGGTCCCTAGAGGGATTTCTAGGTCCCTAGAGGGATTTCTATGTCCCTAGAGAGATTTCTATGTCCCTAGAGAGATTTCTAGGTCCCTAGAGGGA
The DNA here is from genome assembly GCA_964056705.1 of Troilus luridus. NCBI lineage: Eukaryota > Metazoa > Arthropoda > Insecta > Hemiptera > Pentatomidae > Troilus > Troilus luridus. The sequence continues at coordinate 107,992 of CAXKTH010000089.1, forward strand.
TTTCAATGTCCCTAGAGGGATTTCTAGGTCCCTAGAGGGATAGATTTCAATGTCCCTAGAGGGATTTCTAGGTCCCTAGAGGGATTTCTATGTCCCTAGAGGGATAGATTTCTATGTCCCTAGAGGGATTTCTATGTCGCTAGAGGGATTTCTATGTCCCTAGAGGGATTTCTAGGTCCCTAGAGGGATTTCTAGGTCCCTAGAGGGATAGATTTCTATGTCCCTAGAGGGATTTCTATGTCACTAGAGAGATTTCTAGGTCCCTAGAGGGATTTCAATGTCCCTAGAGGGATTTCTAGGTCCCTAGAGGGATAGATTTCTATGTCGCTAGAGGGATTTCTAGGTCCCTAGAGGGATTTCTAGGTCCCTAGAGAGAGAGATTTCTATGTCCCTAGAGGGATTTCTAGGTCCCTAGAGAGAGAGATTTCTATGTCCCTAGAGGGATTTCTATGTCCCTAGAGGGATTTCTAGGTCCCTAGAGGGATTTCTAGGTCCCTAGAGGGATAGATTTCTATGTCCCTAGAGGGATTTCTATGTCACTAGAGAGATTTCTAGGTCCCTAGAGGGATTTCAATGTCCCTAGAGGGATTTCTATGTCCCTAGAGGGATTTCTATGTCCCTAGAGGGATAGATTTCTATGTCCCTAGAGGGATTTCTATGTCCCTAGAGGGATTTCTAGGTCCCTAGAGGGATTTCTATGTCCCTAGAGGGATAGATTTATATGTCCCTAGAGGGATTTCTATGTCCATTGAGGGATTTCTATGTCCCTAGATGGATTTCTAGGTCCCTAGAGGGATAGATTTCTATGTCGCTAGAGGGATTTCTAGGTCCCTAGAGGGATTTCTAGGTCCCTAGAGAGAGAGATTTCTATGTCCCTAGAGGGATTTCTAGGTCCCTAGAGAGAGAGATTTCTATGTCCCTAGAGGGATTTCTAGGTCCCTAAAGGGATTTCTAGGTCCCTAGAGGGATTTCTATGTCCCTAGAGGGATTTCTAGGTCCCTAGAGGGATTTCTATGTCCCTAGAGGGATTTCTATGTCCCTAGAGGGATTTCTAGGTCCCTAGAGGGATTTCTAGGTCCCTAGAGGGATAGATTTCTAGGTCCCTAGAGGGATTTCAATGTCCCTAGAGGGATTTCTAGGTCCCTAGAGGGATTTCAATGTCCCTAGAGGGATTTCTAGGTCCCTAGAGGGATAGATTTCTAGGTCCCTAGAGGGATTTCTATGTCCCTAGAGGGATTTCTAGGTCCCTAGAGGGATAGATTTCTAGGTCCCTAGAGGGATTTCTATGTCCCTAGAGGGATTTCTATGTCCCTAGAGGGATTTCATTGTCCCTAGAGGGATTTCTATGTCCCTAGAGGGATAGATTTCTATGTCCCTAGAGGGATTTCTATGTCCCTAGAGGGATTTCTAGGTCCCTAGAGAGAGAGATTTCTATGTCCCTAGAGGGATTTCTAGGTCCCTAGAGGGATTTCTAGGTCCCTAGAGGGATTTCTAGGTCCCTAGAGGGATTTCTAGCTCCCTAGAGGGATTTCTAGGTCCCTAGAGGGATAGATTTCTATGTCCCTAGAGGGATTTCTATGTCCCTAGAGAGATTTCTATGTCCCTAGAGAGATTTCTAGGTCCCTAGAGGGATTTCAATGTCCCTAGAGGGATTTCTAGGTCCCTAGAGGGATAGATTTCAATGTCCCTAGAGGGATTTCTAGGTCCCTAGAGGGATTTCTATGTCCCTAGAGGGATAGATTTCTATGTCCCTAGAGGGATTTCTATGTCGCTAGAGGGATTTCTATGTCCCTAGAGGGATTTCTAGGTCCCTAGAGGGATTTCTAGGTCCCTAGAGGGATAGATTTCTATGTCCCTAGAGTGATTTCTATGTCACTAGAGAGATTTCTAGGTCCCTAGAGGGATTTCAATGTCCCTAGAGGGATTTCTAGGTCCCTAGAGGGATAGATTTCTAGGTCCCTAGAGGGATTTCTATGTCCCTAGAGGGATTTCTATGTCCCTAGAGGGATTTCTATGTCCCTAGAGGGATTTCTATGTCCCTAGAGGGATAGATTTCTATGTCCCTAGAGGGATTTCTATGTCCCTATAGGGATTTCTATTTCCCTAGAGGGAATTCTATGTCCCTAGAGGGATTTCTATGTCGCTAGAGGGATTTCTATGTCGCTAGAGGGATTTCTAGGTCCCTAGAGGGATTTCTAGGTCCCTAGAGAGTGAGATTTCTATGTCCCTAGAGGGATTTCTAGGTCCCTAGAGGGATTTCTAGGTCCCTAGAGGGATTTCTAGGTCCCTAGAGGGATTTCTAGGTCCCTAGAGGGATAGATTTCTATGTCCCTAGAGGGATTTCTATGTCCCTAGAGAGATTTCTAGGTCCCTAGAGGGATTTCTAGGTCCCTAGAGGGATAGATTTCTAGGTCCCTAGAGGGATTTCTAGGTCCCTAGAGGGATTTCAATGTCCCTAGAGGGATTTCTAGGTCCCTAGAGGGATAGATTTCTAGGTCCCTAGAGGGATTTCAATGTCCCTAGAGGGATTTCTAGGTCCCTAGAGGGATTTCAATGTCCCTAGAGGGATTTCTAGGTCCCTAGAGGGAGAGATTTCTATGTCCCTAGAGGGATTTCTAGGTCCCTAGAGGGATTTCTAGGTCCCTAGAGGGATTTCTAGGTCCCTAGAGGGATAGATTTCTATGTCCCTAGAGGGATTTCTATGTCCCTAGAGAGATTTCTAGGTCCCTAGAGGGATTTCTAGGTCCCTAGATTGATTTCTAGGTCCCTAGAGAGAGAGATTTCTATGTCCCTAGAGGGATTTCTAGGTCCCTAGAGGGATTTCTAGGTCCCTAGAGGGATTTCTAGGTCCCTAGAGGGATTTCTAGGTCCCTAGAGGGATTTCTAGGTCCCTAGAGGGATTTCTAGGTCCCTAGAGGGATTTCTATGTCCCTAGAGAGATTTCTATGTCCCTAGAGAGATTTCTAGGTCCCTAGAGGGATTTCAATGTCCCTAGAGGGATTTCTAGGTCCCTAGAGGGATAGATTTCAATGTCCCTAGAGGGATTTCTAGGTCCCTAGAGGGATTTCTATGTCCCTAGAGGGATAGATTTCTATGTCCCTAGAGGGATTTCTATGTCGCTAGAGGGATTTCTATGTCCCTAGAGGGATTTCTAGGTCCCTAGAGGGATTTCTAGGTCCCTAGAGGGATAGATTTCTATGTCCCTAGAGGGATTTCTATGTCACTAGAGAGATTTCTAGGTCCCTAGAGGGATTTCAATGTCCCTAGAGGGATTTCTAGGTCCCTAGAGGGATAGATTTCTATGTCGCTAGAGGGATTTCTAGGTCCCTAGAGGGATTTCTAGGTCCCTAGAGAGAGAGATTTCTATGTCCCTAGAGGGATTTCTAGGTCCCTAGAGAGAGAGATTTCTATGTCCCTAGAGGGATTTCTATGTCCCTAGAGGGATTTCTAGGTCCCTAGAGGGATTTCTAGGTCCCTAGAGGGATAGATTTCTATGTCCCTAGAGGGATTTCTATGTCACTAGAGAGATTTCTAGGTCCCTAGAGGGATTTCAATGTCCCTAGAGGGATTTCTATGTCCCTAGAGGGATTTCTATGTCCCTAGAGGGATAGATTTCTATGTCCCTAGAGGGATTTCTATGTCCCTAGAGGGATTTCTAGGTCCCTAGAGGGATTTCTATGTCCCTAGAGGGATAGATTTATATGTCCCTAGAGGGATTTCTATGTCCATTGAGGGATTTCTATGTCCCTAGATGGATTTCTAGGTCCCTAGAGGGATAGATTTCTATGTCGCTAGAGGGATTTCTAGGTCCCTAGAGGGATTTCTAGGTCCCTAGAGAGAGAGATTTCTATGTCCCTAGAGGGATTTCTAGGTCCCTAGAGAGAGAGATTTCTATGTCCCTAGAGGGATTTCTAGGTCCCTAAAGGGATTTCTAGGTCCCTAGAGGGATTTCTATGTCCCTAGAGGGATTTCTAGGTCCCTAGAGGGATTTCTATGTCCCTAGAGGGATTTCTATGTCCCTAGAGGGATTTCTAGGTCCCTAGAGGGATTTCTAGGTCCCTAGAGGGATAGATTTCTAGGTCCCTAGAGGGATTTCAATGTCCCTAGAGGGATTTCTAGGTCCCTAGAGGGATTTCAATGTCCCTAGAGGGATTTCTAGGTCCCTAGAGGGATAGATTTCTAGGTCCCTAGAGGGATTTCTATGTCCCTAGAGGGATTTCTAGGTCCCTAGAGGGATAGATTTCTAGGTCCCTAGAGGGATTTCTATGTCCCTAGAGGGATTTCTATGTCCCTAGAGGGATTTCATTGTCCCTAGAGGGATTTCTATGTCCCTAGAGGGATAGATTTCTATGTCCCTAGAGGGATTTCTATGTCCCTAGAGGGATTTCTAGGTCCCTAGAGAGAGAGATTTCTATGTCCCTAGAGGGATTTCTAGGTCCCTAGAGGGATTTCTAGGTCCCTAGAGGGATTTCTAGGTCCCTAGAGGGATTTCTAGCTCCCTAGAGGGATTTCTAGGTCCCTAGAGGGATAGATTTCTATGTCCCTAGAGGGATTTCTATGTCCCTAGAGAGATTTCTATGTCCCTAGAGAGATTTCTAGGTCCCTAGAGGGATTTCAATGTCCCTAGAGGGATTTCTAGGTCCCTAGAGGGATAGATTTCAATGTCCCTAGAGGGATTTCTAGGTCCCTAGAGGGATTTCTATGTCCCTAGAGGGATAGATTTCTATGTCCCTAGAGGGATTTCTATGTCGCTAGAGGGATTTCTATGTCCCTAGAGGGATTTCTAGGTCCCTAGAGGGATTTCTAGGTCCCTAGAGGGATAGATTTCTATGTCCCTAGAGTGATTTCTATGTCACTAGAGAGATTTCTAGGTCCCTAGAGGGATTTCAATGTCCCTAGAGGGATTTCTAGGTCCCTAGAGGGATAGATTTCTAGGTCCCTAGAGGGATTTCTATGTCCCTAGAGGGATTTCTATGTCCCTAGAGGGATTTCTATGTCCCTAGAGGGATTTCTATGTCCCTAGAGGGATAGATTTCTATGTCCCTAGAGGGATTTCTATGTCCCTATAGGGATTTCTATTTCCCTAGAGGGAATTCTATGTCCCTAGAGGGATTTCTATGTCGCTAGAGGGATTTCTATGTCGCTAGAGGGATTTCTAGGTCCCTAGAGGGATTTCTAGGTCCCTAGAGAGTGAGATTTCTATGTCCCTAGAGGGATTTCTAGGTCCCTAGAGGGATTTCTAGGTCCCTAGAGGGATTTCTAGGTCCCTAGAGGGATTTCTAGGTCCCTAGAGGGATAGATTTCTATGTCCCTAGAGGGATTTCTATGTCCCTAGAGAGATTTCTAGGTCCCTAGAGGGATTTCTATGTCCCTAGAGGGATTTCTAGGTCCCTAGAGGGATTTCTAGGTCCCTAGAGAGAGAGATTTCTATGTCCCTAGAGGGATTTCTAGGTCCCTAGAGGGATTTCTAGGTCCCTAGAGGGATTTCTAGGTCCCTAGAGGGATAGATTTCTATGTCCCTAGAGGGATTTCTATGTCCCTAGAGAGATTTCTAGGTCCCTAGAGGGATTTCCATGTCCCTAGAGGGATTTCTAGGTCCCTAGAGGGATTTCAATGTCCCTAGAGGGATTTCCAGGTCCCTAGAGGGATTTCTAGGTCCCTAGAGGGATTTCTATGTCCCTAGAGGGATAGATTTCTATGTCCCTAGAGGGATTTCTATGTCCCTAGAGGGATCTCTATGTCCCTAGAGGGATTTCTAGGTCCCTAGAGGGATTTCTATGTCCCTAGAGGGATAGATTTATATGTCCCTAGAGGGATTTCTATGTCCATAGAGGGATTTCTATGTCCCTAGAGGGATTTCTAGGTCCCTAGAGGGATAGATTTCTATGTCCCTAGAGGGATTTCTAGGTCCCTAGAGGGATTTCTATGTCCCTAGAGCGATAGATTTCTATGTCCCTAGAGGGATTTCTATGTCGCTAGAGGGATTTCTATGTCGCTAGAGGGATTTCTAGGTCCCTAGAGGGATTTCTAGGTCCCTAGAGAGAGAGATTTCTATGTCCCTAGAGGGATTTCTAGGTCCCTAGAGAGAGAGATTTCTATGTCCCTAGAGGGATTTCTAGGTCCCTAGAGGGATTTCTAGGTCCCTAGAGGGATAGATTTCTAGGTCCCTAGAGGGATTTCAATGTCCCTAGAGGGATTTCTAGGTCCCTAGAGGGATAGATTTCTAGGTCCCTAGAGGGATTTCAATGTCCCTAGAGGGATTTCTAGGTCCCTAGAGGGATTTCAATGTCCCTAGAGGGATTTCTAGGTCCCTAGAGGGATAGATTTCTAGGTCCCTAGAGGGATTTCTATGTCCCTAGAGGGATTTCTATGTCCCTAGAGGGATTTCTATGTCCCTAGAGGGATTTCTATGTCCCTAGAGGGATTTCTATGTCCCTAGAGGGATAGATTTCTATGTCCCTAGAGGGATTTCTATGTCCCTAGAGGGATTTCTAGGTCCCTAGAGAGAGAGATTTCTATGTCCCTAGAGGGATTTCTAGGTCCCTAGAGGGATTTCTAGGTCCCTAGAGGGATTTCTAGGTCCCTAGAGGGATTTCTAGGTCCCTAGAGGGATTTCTAGGTCCCTAGAGGGATTTCTAGGTCCCTAGAGGGATTTCTAGGTCCCTAGAGGGATAGATTTCTATGTCCCTAGAGGGATTTCTATGTCCCTAGAGAGATTTCTATGTCCCTAGAGAGATTTCTAGGTCCCTAGAGGGATTTCAATGTCCCTAGAGGGATTTCTAGGTCCCTAGAGGGATAGATTTCAATGTCCCTAGAGGGATTTCTAGGTCCCTAGAGGGATTTCTATGTCCCTAGAGGGATAGATTTCTATGTCCCTAGAGGGATTTCTATGTCCCTAGAGGGATTTCTATGTCCCTAGAGGGATTTCTAGGTCCCTAGAGGGATAGATTTCTATGTCCCTAGAGGGATTTCTATGTCACTAGAGAGATTTCTAGGTCCCTAGAGGGATTTCAATGTCCCTAGAGGGATTTCTAGGTCCCTAGAGGGATAGATTTCTAGGTCCCTAGAGGGATTTCTATGTCCCTAGAGGGATTTCAATGTCCCTAGAGGGATTTCTATGTCCCTAGAGGGATTTCTATGTCCCTAGAGGGATAGATTTCTATTTCCCTAGAGGGATTTCTATGTCCCTATAGGGATTTCTATGTCCCTAGAGGGATTTCTATGTCCCTAGAGGGATTTCTAGGTCCCTAGAGGGATAGATTTCTATGTCCCTAGAGGGATTTCTATGTCCCTAGAGGGATTTCTATGTGTCTAGAGGGATTTCTATGTCCCTAGAGGGATAGATTTCTATGTCCCTAGAGGGATTTCTATGTCCCTAGAGGGATTTCTAGGTCCCTAGAGAGAGAGATTTCTATGTCCCTAGAGGGATTTCTAGGTCCCTAGAGGGATTTCTAGGTCCCTAGAGGGATTTCTAGGTCCCTAGAGGGATTTCAAGGTCCCTAGAGGGATTTCTAGGTCCCTAGAGGGATTTCTAGGTCCCTAGAGGGATAGATTTCTATGTCCCTAGAGGGATTTCTATGTCCCTAGAGAGATTTCTATGTCCCTAGAGAGATTTCTAGGTCCCTAGAGGGATTTCAATGTCCCTAGAGGGATTTCTAGGTCCCTAGAGGGATAGATTTCAATGTCCCTAGAGGGATTTCTAGGTCCCTAGAGGGATTTCTATGTCCCTAGAGGGATAGATTTCTATGTCCCTAGAAGGATTTCTATGTCGCTAGAGGGATTTCTATGTCCCTAGAGGGATTTCTAGGTCCCTAGAGGGATTTCTAGGTCCCTAGAGGGATAGATTTCTATGTCCCTAGAGGGATTTCTATGTCACTAGAGAGATTTCTAGGTCCCTAGAGGGATTTCAATGTCCCTAGAGGGATTTCTAGGTCCCTAGAGGGATAGATTTCTAGGTCCCTAGAGGGATTTCTATGTCCCTAGAGGGATTTCTATGTCCCTAGAGGGATTTCTATGTCCCTAGAGGGATTTCTATGTCCCTAGAGGGATTTCTATGTCCCTAGAGGGATAGATTTCTATGTCCCTAGAGGGATTTCTATGTCCCTATAGGGATTTCTATGTCCCTAGAGGGATTTCTATGTCCCTAGAGGGATTTCTATGTCGCTAGAGGGATTTCTATGTCGCTAGAGGGATTTCTAGGTCCCTAGAGGGATTTCTAGGTCCCTAGAGAGAGAGATTTCTATGTCCCTAGAGGGATTTCTAGGTCCCTAGAGGGAATTCTATGTCCCTAGAGGGATTTCTAGGTCCCTAGAGGGATATATTTCTATGTCCCTAGAGGGATTTCTATGTCCCTAGAGAGATTTCTAGGTCCCTAGAGGGATTTCTATGTCCCTAGAGGGATTTCTAGGTCCCTAGAGGGATTTCTAGGTCCCTAGAGGGATTTCTAGGTCCCTAGAGAGAGAGATTTCTATGTCCCTAGAGGGATTTCTAGGTCCCTAGAGGGATTTCTAGGTCCCTAGAGGGATTTCTAGGTCCCTAGAGGGATTTCTAGGTCCCTAGAGGGATTTCTAGGTCCCTAGAGGGATAGATTTCTATGTCCCTAGAGGGATTTCTATGTCCCTAGAGAGATTTCTAGGTCCCTAGAGGGATTTCAATGTCCCTAGAGGGATTTCTAGGTCCCTAGAGGGATAGATTTCAATGTCCCTAGAGGGATTTCTAGGTCCCTAGAGGGATTTCTATGTCCCTAGAGGGATAGATTTCTATGTCCCTAGAGGGATTTCTATGTCGCTAGAGGGATTTCTATGTCCCTAGAGGGATTTCTAGGTCCCTAGAGGGATTTCTAGGTCCCTAGAGGGATAGATTTCTATGTCCCTAGAGGGATTTCTATGTCACTAGAGAGATTTCTAGGTCCCTAGAGGGATTTCAATATCCCTAGAGGGATTTATAGGTCCCTAGAGAGAGAGATTTCTATGTCCCTAGAGGGATTTCTAGGTCCCTAGAGGGATTTCTAGGTCCCTAGAGGGATTTCTAGGTCCCTAGAGGGATTTCTAGGTCCCTAGAGGGATAGATTTCTATGTCCCTAGAGGGATTTCTATGTCCCTAGAGAGATTTCTAGGTCCCTAGAGGGATTTCTAGGTCCCTAGATTGATTTCTAGGTCCCTAGAGAGAGAGATTTCTATGTCCCTAGAGGGATTTCTAGGTCCCTAGAGGGATTTCTAGGTCCCTAGAGGGATTTCTAGGTCCCTAGAGGGATTTCTAGGTCCCTAGAGGGATTTCTAGGTCCCTAGAGGGATTTCTATGTCCCTAGAGGGATAGATTTCTATGTCCCTAGAGGGATTTCTATGTCCCTATAGGGATTTCTATGTCCCTAGAGGGATTTCTATGTCCCTAGAGGGATTTCTATGTCCCTAGAGGGATTTCTATGTCGCTAGAGGGATTTCTAGGTCCCTAGAGGGATTTCTAGGTCCCTAGAGAGAGAGATTTCTATGTCCCTAGAGGGATTTCTAGGTCCCTAGAGAGAGAGATTTCTATGTCCCTAGAGGGATTTCTAGGTCCCTAGAAGGATTTCTAGGTCCCTAGAGGGATTTCTAGGTCCCTAGAAGGATAGATTTCTATGTCCCTAGAGGGATTTCTATGTCACTAGAGAGATTTCTAGGTCCCTAGAGGGATTTCAATGTCCCTAGAGGGATTTCTAGGTCCCTAGAGGGATAGATTTCTAGGTCCCTAGAGGGATTTCTATGTCCCTAGAGGGATTTCAATGTCCCTAGAGGGATTTCTATGTCCCTAGAGGGATTTCTATGTCCCTAGAGGGATAGATTTCTATGTCCGTAGAGGGATTTCTATGTCCCTATAGGGATTTCTATGTCCCTAGAGGAATTTCTATGTCCCTAGAGGGATTTCTATGTCGCTAGAGGGATTTCTATGTCGCTAGAGGGATTTCTAGGTCCCTAGAGGGATTTCTAGGTCCCTAGAGAGAGAGATTTCTATGTCCCTAGAGGGATTTCTAGGTCCCTAGAGAGAGAGATTTCTATGTCCCTAGAGGGATTTCTAGGTCCCTAGAGGGATTTCTAGGTCCCTAGAGGGATTTCTAGGTCCCTAGAGGGATAGATTTCTATGTCCCTAGAGGGATTTCTATGTCCCTAGAGAGATTTCTAGGTCCCTAGAGGGATTTCTAGGTCCCTAGAGGGATTTCAATGTCCCTAGATGGATTTCTAGGTCCCTAGAGGGATTTCTAGGTCCCTAGAGGGATTTCTATGTCCCTAGAGGGATAGATTTCTATGTCCCTAGAGGGATTTCTATGTCCCTAGAGGGATTTCTATGTCCCTAGAGGGATTTCTAGGTCCCTAGAGGGATTTCTATGTCCCTAGAGGGATAGATTGATATGTCCCTAGAGGGATTTCTATGTCCATAGAGGGATTTCTATGTCCCTAGAGGGATTTCTAGGTCCCTAGAGGGATAGATTTCTATGTCCCTAGAGGGATTTCTAGGTCCCTAGAGGGATTTCTAGGTCCCTAGAGAGAGAGATTTCTATGTCCCTAGAGGGATTTCTAGGTCCCTAGAGAGAGAGATTTCTATGTCCCTAGAGGGATTTCTAGGTCCCTAGAGGGATTTCTAGGTCCCTAGAGGGATTTCTAGGTCCCTAGAGGGATAGATTTCTATGTCCCTAGAGGGATTTCTATGTCCCTAGAGGGATTTCTATGTCCCTAGAGAGATTTCTAGGTCCCTAGAGGGATTTCTATGTCCCTAGAGGGATTTCTAGGTCCCTAGAGGGATTTCTAGGTCCCTAGAGGGATTTCAATGTCCCTAGAGGGATTTCTAGGTCCCTAGAGGGATTTCTAGGTCCCTAGAGGGATTTCTATGTCCCTTGAGGGATAGATTTCTATGTCCCTAGAGGGATTTCTATGTCCCTAGAGGGATTTCTATGTCCCTAGAGGGATTTCTAGGTCCCTAGAGGGATTTCTATGTCCCTAGAGGGATAGATTTATATGTCCCTAGAGGGATTTCTATGTCCATAGAGGGATTTCTATGTCCCTAGAGGGATTTCTAGGTCCCTAGAGGGATAGATTTCTATGTCCTTAGAGGGATTTCTAGGTCCCTAGAGGGATTTCTATGTCCCTAGAGCGATAGATTTCTATGTCCCTAGAGGGATTTCTATGTCGCTAGAGGGATTTCTAGGTCCCTAGAGGGATAGATTTCTAGGTCCCTAGAGGGATTTCAATGTCCCTAGAGGGATTTCTAGGTCCCTAGAGGGATAGATTTCTAGGTCCCTAGAGGGATTTCAATGTCCCTAGAGGGATTTCTAGGTCCCTAGAGGGATTTCAATGTCCCTAGAGGGATTTCTAGGTCCCTAGAGGGAGAGATTTCTATGTCCCTAGAGGGATTTCTAGGTCCCTAGAGGGATTTCTAGGTCCCTAGAGGGATTTCTAGGTCCCTAGAGGGATAGATTTCTATGTCCCTAGAGGGATTTCTATGTCCCTAGAGAGATTTCTAGGTCCCTAGAGGGATTTCTAGGTCCCTAGATTGATTTCTAGGTCCCTAGAGAGAGAGATTTCTATGTCCCTAGAGGGATTTCTAGGTCCCTAGAGGGATTTCTAGGTCCCTAGAGGGATTTCTAGGTCCCTAGAGGGATTTCTAGGTCCCTAGAGGGATTTCTAGGTCCCTAGAGGGATTTCTAGGTCCCTAGAGGGATAGATTTCTATGTCCCTAGAGGGATTTCTATGTCCCTAGAGGGATTTCTAGGTCCCTAGAGAGAGAGATTTCTATGTCCCTAGAGGGATAGATTGATATGTCCCTAGAGGGATTTCTATGTCCATAGAGGGATTTCTATGTCCCTAGAGGGATTTCTAGGTCCCTAGAGGGATAGATTTCTATGTCCCTAGAGGGATTTCTAGGTCCCTAGAGAGAGAGATTTCTATGTCCCTAGAGGGATTTCTAGGTCCCTAGAGAGAGAGATTTCTATGTCCCTAGAGGGATTTCTAGGTCCCTAGAGGGATTTCTAGGTCCCTATAGGGATTTCTAGGTCCCTAGAGGGATAGATTTCTATGTCCCTAGAGGGATTTCTATGTCCCTAGAGGGATTTCTATGTCCCTAGAGAGATTTCTAGGTCCCTAGAGGGATTTCTATGTCCCTAGAGGGATTTCTAGGTCCCTAGAGGGATTTCAATGTCCCTAGAGGGATTTCTAGGTCCCTAGAGGGATTTCTAGGTCCCTAGAGGGATTTCTATGTCCCTTGAGGGATAGATTTCTATGTCCCTAGAGGGATTTCTATGTCCCTAGAGGGATTTCTATGTCCCTAGAGGGATTTCTAGGTCCCTAGAGGGATTTCTATGTCCCTAGAGGGATAGATTTCTATGTCCCTAGAGGGATTTCTATGTCCATAGAGGGATTTCTATGTCCCTAGAGGGATTTCTAGGTCCCTAGAGGGATAGATTTCTATGTCCTTAGAGGGATTTCTAGGTCCCTAGAGGGATTTCTATGTCCCTAGAGCGATAGATTTCTATGTCCCTAGAGGGATTTCTATGTCGCTAGAGGGATTTCTAGGTCCCTAGAGGGATAGATTTCTAGGTCCCTAGAGGGATTTCAATGTCCCTAGAGGGATTTCTAGGTCCCTAGAGGGATAGATTTCTAGGTCCCTAGAGGGATTTCAATGTCCCTAGAGGGATTTCTAGGTCCCTAGAGGGATTTCAATGTCCCTAGAGGGATTTCTAGGTCCCTAGAGGGAGAGATTTCTATGTCCCTAGAGGGATTTCTAGGTCCCTAGAGGGATTTCTAGGTCCCTAGAGGGATTTCTAGGTCCCTAGAGGGATAGATTTCTATGTCCCTAGAGGGATTTCTATGTCCCTAGAGAGATTTCTAGGTCCCTAGAGGGATTTCTAGGTCCCTAGATTGATTTCTAGGTCCCTAGAGAGAGAGATTTCTATGTCCCTAGAGGGATTTCTAGGTCCCTAGAGGGATTTCTAGGTCCCTAGAGGGATTTCTAGGTCCCTAGAGGGATTTCTAGGTCCCTAGAGGGATTTCTAGGTCCCTAGAGGGATTTCTAGGTCCCTAGAGGGATTTCTAGGTCCCTAGAGGGATAGATTTCTATGTCCCTAGAGGGATTTCTATGTCCCTAGAGGGATTTCTAGGTCCCTAGAGAGAGAGATTTCTATGTCCCTAGAGGGATTTCTAGGTCCCTAGAGGGATTTCTAGGTCCCTAGAGGGATTTCTAGGTCCCTAGAGGGATTTCTAGGTCCCTAGAGGGATTTCTAGGTCCCTAGAGGGATTTCTAGGTCCCTAGAGGGATTTCTAGGTCCCTAGAGGGATAGATTTCTATGTCCCTAGAGGGATTTCTATGTCCCTAGAGAGATTTCTATGTCCCTAGAGAGATTTCTAGGTCCCTAGAGGGATTTCAATGTCCCTAGAGGGATTTCTAGGTCCCTAGAGGGATAGATTTCAATGTCCCTAGAGGGATTTCTAGGTCCCTAGAGGGATTTCTATGTCCCTAGAGGGATAGATTTCTATGTCCCTAGAGGGATTTCTATGTCGCTAGAGGGATTTCTATGTCCCTAGAGGGATTTCTAGGTCCCTAGAGGGATTTCTAGGTCCCTAGAGGGATAGATTTCTATGTCCCTAGAGGGATTTCTATGTCACTAGAGAGATTTCTAGGTCCCTAGAGGGATTTCAATGTCCCTAGAGGGATTTCTAGGTCCCTAGAGGGATAGATTTCTAGGTCCCTAGAGGGATTTCTATGTCCCTAGAGGGATTTCTATGTCCCTAGAGGGATTTCTATGTCCCTAGAGGGATTTCTATGTCCCTAGAGGGATAGATTTCTATGTCCCTAGAGGGATTTCTATGTCCCTATAGGGATTTCTATGTCCCTAGAGGGATTTCTATGTCCCTAGAGGGATTTCTATGTCGCTAGAGGGATTTCTATGTCGCTAGAGGGATTTCTAGGTCCCTAGAGGGATTTCTAGGTCCCTAGAGAGAGAGATTTCTATGTCCCTAGAGGGATTTCTAGGTCCCTAGAGGGATTTCTAGGTCCCTAGAGGGATTTCTAGGTCCCTAGAGGGATAGATTTCTATGTCCCTAGAGGGATTTCTATGTCCCTAGAGAGATTTCTAGGTCCCTAGAGGGATTTCTATGTCCCTAGAGGGATTTCTAGGTCCCTAGAGGGATTTCTAGGTCCCTAGAGGGATTTCTAGGTCCCTAGAGAGAGAGATTTCTATGTCCCTAGAGGGATTTCTAGGTCCCTAGAGGGATTTCTAGGTCCCTAGAGGGATTTCTAGGTCCCTAGAGGGATTTCTAGGTCCCTAGAGGGATTTCTAGGTCCCTAGAGGGATAGATTTCTATGTCCCTAGAGGGATTTCTATGTCCCTAGAGAGATTTCTAGGTCCCTAGAGGGATTTCAATGTCCCTAGAGGGATTTCTAGGTCCCTAGAGGGATAGATTTCAATGTCCCTAGAGGGATTTCTAGGTCCCTAGAGGGATTTCTATGTCCCTAGAGGGATAGATTTCTATGTCCCTAGAGGGATTTCTATGTCCCTAGAGGGATTTCTAGGTCCCTAGAGGGATTTCTAGGTCCCTAGAGGGATTTCTAGGTCCCTAGAGGGATAGATTTCTATGTCCCTAGAGGGATTTCTATGTCCCTAGAGAGATTTCTAGGTCCCTAGAGGGATTTCTATGTCCCTAGAGGGATTTCTAGGTCCCTAGAGGGATTTCTAGGTCCCTAGAGGGATTTCTAGGTCCCTAGAGAGAGAGATTTCTATGTCCCTAGAGGGATTTCTAGGTCCCTAGAGGGATTTCTAGGTCCCTAGAGGGATTTCTAGGTCCCTAGAGGGATTTCTAGGTCCTTAGAGGGATAGATTTCTATGTCCCTAGAGGGATTTCTATGTCCCTAGAGAGATTTCTAGGTCCCTAGAGGGATTTCAATGTCCCTAGAGGGATTTCTAGGTCCCTAGAGGGATAGATTTCAATGTCCCTAGAGGGATTTCTAGGTCCCTAGAGGGATTTCTATGTCCCTAGAGGGATAGATTTCTATGTCCCTAGAGGGATTTCTATGTCGCTAGAGGGATTTCTATGTCCCTAGAGGGATTTCTAGGTCCCTAGAGGGATTTCTAGGTCCCTAGAGGGATAGATTTCTATGTCCCTAGAGGGATTTCTATGTCACTAGAGAGATTTCTAGGTCCCTAGAGGGATTTCAATATCCCTAGAGGGATTTCTAGGTCCCTAGAGGGATAGATTTCTAGGTCCCTAGAGGGATTTCTATGTCCCTAGAGGGATTTCTAGGTCCCTAGAGAGAGAGATTTCTATGTCCCTAGAGGGATTTCTAGGTCCCTAGAGGGATTTCTAGGTCCCTAGAGGGATTTCTAGGTCCCTAGAGGGATTTCTAGGTCCCTAGAGGGATAGATTTCTATGTCCCTAGAGGGATTTCTATGTCCCTAGAGAGATTTCTAGGTCCCTAGAGGGATTTCTAGGTCCCTAGATTGATTTCTAGGTCCCTAGAGAGAGAGATTTCTATGTCCCTAGAGGGATTTCTAGGTCCCTAGAGGGATTTCTAGGTCCCTAGAGGGATTTCTAGGTCCCTAGAGGGATTTCTAGGTCCCTAGAGGGATTTCTAGGTCCCTAGAGGGATTTCTATGTCCCTAGAGGGATAGATTTCTATGTCCCTAGAGGGATTTCTATGTCCCTATAGGGATTTCTATGTCCCTAGAGGGATTTCTATGTCCCTAGAGGGATTTCTATGTCCCTAGAGGGATTTCTATGTCGCTAGAGGGATTTCTAGGTCCCTAGAGGGATTTCTAGGTCCCTAGAGAGAGAGATTTCTATGTCCCTAGAGGGATTTCTATGTCCCTAGAGAGATTTCTAGGTCCCTAGAGGGATTTCTATGTCCCTAGAGGGATTTCTAGGTCCCTAGAGGGATTTCTAGGTCCCTAGAGGGATTTCAATGTCCCTAGAGGGATTTCTAGGTCCCTAGAGGGATTTCTAGGTCCCTAGAGGGATTTCTATGTCCCTATAGGGATTTCTATGTCCCTAGAGGGATTTCTATGTCCCTAGAGGGATTTCTATGTCGCTAGAGGGATTTCTATGTCGCTAGAGGGATTTCTAGGTCCCTAGAGGGATTTCTAGGTCCCTAGAGAGAGAGATTTCTATGTCCCTAGAGGGATTTCTAGGTCCCTAGAGGGATTTCTAGGTCCCTAGAGGGATTTCTAGGTCCCTAGAGGGATATATTTCTATGTCCCTAGAGGGATTTCTATGTCCCTAGAGAGATTTCTAGGTCCCTAGAGGGATTTCTATGTCCCTAGAGGGATTTCTAGGTCCCTAGAGGGATTTCTAGGTCCCTAGAGGGATTTCTAGGTCCCTAGAGAGAGAGATTTCTATGTCCCTAGAGGGATTTCTAGGTCCCTAGAGGGATTTCTAGGTCCCTAGAGGGATTTCTAGGTCCCTAGAGGGATTTCTAGGTCCCTAGAGGGATAGATTTCTATGTCCCTAGAGGGATTTCTATGTCCCTAGAGAGATTTCTAGGTCCCTAGAGGGATTTCAATGTCCCTAGAGGGATTTCTAGGTCCCTAGAGGGATAGATTTCAATGTCCCTAGAGGGATTTCTAGGTCCCTAGAGGGATTTCTATGTCCCTAGAGGGATAGATTTCTATGTCCCTAGAGGGATTTCTATGTCGCTAGAGGGATTTCTATGTCCCTAGAGGGATTTCTAGGTCCCTAGAGGGATTTCCAGGTCCCTAGAGGGATAGATTTCTATGTCCCTAGAGGGATTTCTATGTCACTAGAGAGATTTCTAGGTCCCTAGAGGGATTTCAATATCCCTAGAGGGATTTCTAGGTCCCTAGAGAGAGAGATTTCTATGTCCCTAGAGGGATTTCTAGGTCACTAGAGGGATTTCTAGGTCCCTAGAGGGATTTCTAGGTCCCTAGAGGGATTTCTAGGTCCCTAGAGGGATAGATTTCTATGTCCCTAGAGGGATTTCTATGTCCCTAGAGAGATTTCTAGGTCCCTAGAGGGATTTCTAGGTCCCTAGATTGATTTCTAGGTCCCTAGAGAGAGAGATTTCTATGTCCCTAGAGGGATTTCTAGGTCCCTAGAGGGATTTCTAGGTCCCTAGAGGGATTTCTAGGTCCCTAGAGGGATTTCTAGGTCCCTAGAGGGATTTCTAGGTCCCTAGAGGGATTTCTATGTCCCTAGAGGGATAGATTTCTATGTCCCTAGAGGGATTTCTATGTCCCTATAGGGATTTCTATGTCCCTAGAGGGATTTCTATGTCCCTAGAGGGATTTCTATGTCCCTAGAGGGATTTCTATGTCGCTAGAGGGATTTCTAGGTCCCTAGAGGGATTTCTAGGTCCCTAGAGAGAGAGATTTCTATGTCCCTAGAGGGATTTCTAGGTCCCTAGAGAGAGAGATTTCTATGTCCCTAGAGGGATTTCTAGGTCCCTAGAAGGATTTCTAGGTCCCTAGAGGGATTTCTAGGTCCCTAGAAGGATAGATTTCTATGTCCCTAGAGGGATTTCTATGTCACTAGAGAGATTTCTAGGTCCCTAGAGGGATTTCAATGTCCCTAGAGGGATTTCTAGGTCCCTAGAGGGATAGATTTCTAGGTCCCTAGAGGGATTTCTATGTCCCTAGAGGGATTTCAATGTCCCTAGAGGGATTTCTATGTCCCTAGAGGGATTTCTATGTCCCTAGAGGGATAGATTTCTATGTCCGTAGAGGGATTTCTATGTCCCTATAGGGATTTCTATGTCCCTAGAGGAATTTCTATGTCCCTAGAGGGATTTCTATGTCGCTAGAGGGATTTCTATGTCGCTAGAGGGATTTCTAGGTCCCTAGAGGGATTTCTAGGTCCCTAGAGAGAGAGATTTCTATGTCCCTAGAGGGATTTCTAGGTCCCTAGAGAGAGAGATTTCTATGTCCCTAGAGGGATTTCTAGGTCCCTAGAGGGATTTCTAGGTCCCTAGAGGGATTTCTAGGTCCCTAGAGGGATAGATTTCTATGTCCCTAGAGGGATTTCTATGTCCCTAGAGAGATTTCTAGGTCCCTAGAGGGATTTCTAGGTCCCTAGAGGGATTTCAATGTCCCTAGATGGATTTCTAGGTCCCTAGAGGGATTTCTAGGTCCCTAGAGGGATTTCTATGTCCCTAGAGGGATAGATTTCTATGTCCCTAGAGGGATTTCTATGTCCCTAGAAGGATTTCTATGTCCCTAGAGGGATTTCTAGGTCCCTAGAGGGATTTCTATGTCCCTAGAGGGATAGATTTATACGTCCCTAGAGGGATTTCTATGTCCATAGAGGGATTTCTATGTCCCTAGAGGGATTTCTAGGTCCCTAGAGGGATAGATTTCTATGTCCCTAGAGGGATTTCTAGGTCCCTAGAGGGATTTCTAGGTCCCTAGAGAGAGAGATTTCTATGTCCCTAGAGGGATTTCTAGGTCCCTAGAGAGAGAGATTTCTATGTCCCTAGAGGGATTTCTAGGTCCCTAGAGGGATTTCTAGGTCCCTAGAGGGATTTCTAGGTCCCTAGAGGGATAGATTTCTATGTCCCTAGAGGGATTTCTATGTCCCTAGAGAGATTTCTAGGTCCCTAGAGGGATTTCTATGTCCCTAGAGGGATTTCTAGGTCCCTAGAGGGATTTCTAGGTCCCTAGAGGGATTTCAATGTCCCTAGAGGGATTTCTAGGTCCCTAGAGGGATTTCTAGGTCCCTAGAGGGATTTCTATGTCCCTAGGGGGATAGATTTCTATGTCCCTAGAGGGATTTCTATGTCCCTAGAGGGATTTCTATGTCCCTAGAGGGATTTCTAGGTCCCTAGAGGGATTTCTATGTCCCTAGAGGGATAGATTTATATGTCCCTAGAGGGATTTCTATGTCCATAGAGGGATTTCTATGTCCCTAGAGGGATTTCTAGGTCCCTAGAGGGATAGATTTCTATGTCCTTAGAGGGATTTCTAGGTCCCTAGAGGGATTTCTATGTCCCTAGAGCGATAGATTTCTATGTCCCTAGAGGGATTTCTATGTCGCTAGAGGGATTTCTATGTCGCTAGAGGGATTTCTAGGTCCCTAGAGGGATAGATTTCTAGGTCCCTAGAGGGATTTCAATGTCCCTAGAGGGATTTCTAGGTCCCTAGAGGGATAGATTTCTAGGTCCCTAGAGGGATTTCAATGTCCCTAGAGGGATTTCTAGGTCCCTAGAGGGATTTCAATGTCCCTAGAGGGATTTCTAGGTCCCTAGAGGGAGAGATTTCTATGTCCCTAGAGGGATTTCTAGGTCCCTAGAGGGATTTCTAGGTCCCTAGAGGGATTTCTAGGTCCCTAGAGGGATAGATTTCTATGTCCCTAGAGGGATTTCTATGTCCCTAGAGAGATTTCTAGGTCCCTAGAGGGATTTCTAGGTCCCTAGATTGATTTCTAGGTCCCTAGAGAGAGAGATTTCTATGTCCCTAGAGGGATTTCTAGGTCCCTAGAGGGATTTCTAGGTCCCTAGAGGGATTTCTAGGTCCCTAGAGGGATTTCTAGGTCCCTAGAGGGATTTCTAGGTCCCTAGAGGGATAGATTTCTATGTCCCTAGAGGGATTTCTATGTCCCTAGAGGGATTTCTAGGTCCCTAGAGAGAGAGATTTCTATGTCCCTAGAGGGATTTCTAGGTCCCTAGAGGGATTTCTAGGTCCCTAGAGGGATTTCTAGGTCCCTAGAGGGATTTCTAGGTCCCTAGAGGGATTTCTAGGTCCCTAGAGGGATAGATTTCTATGTCCCTAGAGGGATTTCTATGTCCCTAGAGAGATTTCTATGTCCCTAGAGAGATTTCTAGGTCCCTAGAGGGATTTCAATGTCCCTAGAGGGATTTCTAGGTCCCTAGAGGGATAGATTTCAATGTCCCTAGAGGGATTTCTAGGTCCCTAGAGGGATTTCTATGTCCCTAGAGGGATAGATTTCTATGTTCCTAGAGGGATTTCTATGTCGCTAGAGGGATTTCTATGTCCCTAGAGGGATTTCTAGGTCCCTAGAGGGATTTCTAGGTCCCTAGAGGGATAGATTTCTATGTCCCTAGAGGGATTTCTATGTCACTAGAGAGATTTCTAGGTCCCTAGAGGGATTTCAATGTCCCTAGAGGGATTTCTAGGTCCCTAGAGGGATAGATTTCTAGGTCCCTAGAGGGATTTCTATGTCCCTAGAGGGATTTCTATGTCCCTAGAGGGATTTCTATGTCCCTAGAGGGATTTCTATGTCCCTAGAGGGATAGATTTCTATGTCCCTAGAGGGATTTCTATGTCCCTATAGGGATTTCTATGTCCCTAGAGGGATTTCTATGTCCCTAGAGGGATTTCTATGTCGCTAGAGGGATTTCTATGTCGCTAGAGGGATTTCTAGGTCCCTAGAGGGATTTCTAGGTCCCTAGAGAGAGAGATTTCTATGTCCCTAGAGGGATTTCTAGGTCCCTAGAGGGATTTCTAGGTCCCTAGAGGGATTTCTAGGTCCCTAGAGGGATAGATTTCTATGTCCCTAGAGGGATTTCTATGTCCCTAGAGAGATTTCTAGGTCCCTAGAGGGATTTCTATGTCCCTAGAGGGATTTCTAGGTCCCTAGAGGGATTTCTAGGTCCCTAGAGGGATTTCTAGGTCCCTAGAGAGAGAGATTTCTATGTCCCTAGAGGGATTTCTAGGTCCCTAGAGGGATTTCTAGGTCCCTAGAGGGATAGATTTCTATGTCCCTAGAGGGATTTCTATGTCCCTAGAGAGATTTCTAGGTCCCTAGAGGGATTTCAATGTCCCTAGAGGGATTTCTAGGTCCCTAGAGGGATAGATTTCAATGTCCCTAGAGGGATTTCTAGGTCCCTAGAGGGATTTCTATGTCCCTAGAGGGATAGATTTCTATGTCCCTAGAGGGATTTCTATGTCCCTAGAGGGATTTCTAGGTCCCTAGAGGGATTTCTAGGTCCCTAGAGGGATTTCTAGGTCCCTAGAGGGATAGATTTCTATGTCCCTAGAGGGATTTCTATGTCCCTAGAGAGATTTCTAGGTCCCTAGAGGGATTTCTATGTCCCTAGAGGGATTTCTAGGTCCCTAGAGGGATTTCTAGGTCCCTAGAGGGATTTCTAGGTCCCTAGAGAGAGAGATTTCTATGTCCCTAGAGGGATTTCTAGGTCCCTAGAGGGATTTCTAGGTCCCTAGAGGGATTTCTAGGTCCCTAGAGGGATTTCTAGGTCCCTAGAGGGATAGATTTCTATGTCCCTAGAGGGATTTCTATGTCCCTAGAGAGATTTCTAGGTCCCTAGAGGGATTTCAATGTCCCTAGAGGGATTTCTAGGTCCCTAGAGGGATAGATTTCAATGTCCCTAGAGGGATTTCTAGGTCCCTAGAGGGATTTCTATGTCCCTAGAGGGATTTCTATGTCCCTAGAGGGATAGATTTCTATGTCCCTAGAGGGATTTCTAGGTCCCTAGAGGGATTTCTAGGTCCCTAGAGGGATTTCTAGGTCCCTAGAGGGATTTCTAGGTCCCTAGAGGGATAGATTTCTATGTCCCTAGAGGGATTTCTATGTCCCTAGAGAGATTTCTAGGTCCCTAGAGGGATTTCTATGTCCCTAGAGGGATTTCTAGGTCCCTAGAGGGATTTCTAGGTCCCTAGAGAGAGAGATTTCTATGTCCCTAGAGGGATTTCTAGGTCCCTAGAGGGATTTCTAGGTCCCTAGAGGGATTTCTAGGTCCCTAGAGGGATAGATTTCTATGTCCCTAGAGGGATTTCTATGTCCCTAGAGAGATTTCTAGGTCCCTAGAGGGATTTCCATGTCCCTAGAGGGATTTCTAGGTCCCTAGAGGGATTTCAATGTCCCTAGAGGGATTTCCAGGTCCCTAGAGGGATTTCTAGGTCCCTAGAGGGATTTCTATGTCCCTAGAGGGATAGATTTCTATGTCCCTAGAGGGATTTCTATGTCCCTAGAGGGATCTCTATGTCCCTAGAGGGATTTCTAGGTCCCTAGAGGGATTTCTATGTCCCTAGAGGGATAGATTTATATGTCCCTAGAGGGATTTCTATGTCCATAGAGGGATTTCTATGTCCCTAGAGGGATTTCTAGGTCCCTAGAGGGATAGATTTCTATGTCCCTAGAGGGATTTCTAGGTCCCTAGAGGGATTTCTATGTCCCTAGAGCGATAGATTTCTATGTCCCTAGAGGGATTTCTATGTCGCTAGAGGGATTTCTATGTCGCTAGAGGGATTTCTAGGTCCCTAGAGGGATTTCTAGGTCCCTAGAGAGAGAGATTTCTATGTCCCTAGAGGGATTTCTAGGTCCCTAGAGAGAGAGATTTCTATGTCCCTAGAGGGATTTCTAGGTCCCTAGAGGGATTTCTAGGTCCCTAGAGGGATAGATTTCTAGGTCCCTAGAGGGATTTCAATGTCCCTAGAGGGATTTCTAGGTCCCTAGAGGGATAGATTTCTAGGTCCCTAGAGGGATTTCAATGTCCCTAGAGGGATTTCTAGGTCCCTAGAGGGATTTCAATGTCCCTAGAGGGATTTCTAGGTCCCTAGAGGGATAGATTTCTAGGTCCCTAGAGGGATTTCTATGTCCCTAGAGGGATTTCTATGTCCCTAGAGGGATTTCTATGTCCCTAGAGGGATTTCTATGTCCCTAGAGGGATTTCTATGTCCCTAGAGGGATAGATTTCTATGTCCCTAGAGGGATTTCAATGTCCCTAGAGGGATTTCTAGGTCCCTAGAGGGATAGATTTCTAGGTCCCTAGAGGGATTTCAATGTCCCTAGAGGGATTTCTAGGTCCCTAGAGGGATAGATTTCTAGGTCCCTAGAGGGATTTCTATGTCCCTAGAGGGATTTCTATGTCCCTAGAGGGATTTCTATGTCCCTAGAGGGATTTCTATGTCCCTAGAGGGATTTCTATGTCCCTAGAGGGATTTCTATGTCCCTAGAGGGATAGATTTCTATGTCCCTAGAGGGATTTCTATGTCCCTAGAGGGATTTCTAGGTCCCTAGAGAGAGAGATTTCTATGTCCCTAGAGGGATTTCTAGGTCCCTAGAGGGATTTCTAGGTCCCTAGAGGGATTTCTAGGTCCCTAGAGGGATTTCTAGGTCCCTAGAGGGATTTCTAGGTCCCTAGAGGGATTTCTAGGTCCCTAGAGGGATTTCTAGGTCCCTAGAGGGATAGATTTCTATGTCCCTAGAGGGATTTCTATGTCCCTAGAGAGATTTCTATGTCCCTAGAGAGATTTCTAGGTCCCTAGAGGGATTTCAATGTCCCTAGAGGGATTTCTAGGTCCCTAGAGGGATAGATTTCAATGTCCCTAGAGGGATTTCTAGGTCCCTAGAGGGATTTCTATGTCCCTAGAGGGATAGATTTCTATGTCCCTAGAGGGATTTCTATGTCCCTAGAGGGATTTCTATGTCCCTAGAGGGATTTCTAGGTCCCTAGAGGGATAGATTTCTATGTCCCTAGAGGGATTTCTATGTCACTAGAGAGATTTCTAGGTCCCTAGAGGGATTTCAATGTCCCTAGAGGGATTTCAATGTCCCTAGAGGGATTTCTATGTCCCTAGAGGGATTTCTATGTCCCTAGAGGGATAGATTTCTATTTCCCTAGAGGGATTTCTATGTCCCTATAGGGATTTCTATGTCCCTAGAGGGATTTCTATGTCCCTAGAGGGATTTCTAGGTCCCTAGAGGGATAGATTTCTATGTCCCTAGAGGGATTTCTATGTCCCTAGAGGGATTTCTATGTCCCTAGAGGGATTTCTATGTCCCTAGAGGGATAGATTTCTATGTCCCTAGAGGGATTTCTATGTCCCTAGAGGGATTTCTAGGTCCCTAGAGAGAGAGATTTCTATGTCCCTAGAGGGATTTCTAGGTCCCTAGAGGGATTTCTAGGTCCCTAGAGGGATTTCTAGGTCCCTAGAGGGATTTCAAGGTCCCTAGAGGGATTTCTAGGTCCCTAGAGGGATTTCTAGGTCCCTAGAGGGATAGATTTCTATGTCCCTAGAGGGATTTCTATGTCCCTAGAGAGATTTCTATGTCCCTAGAGAGATTTCTAGGTCCCTAGAGGGATTTCAATGTCCCTAGAGGGATTTCTAGGTCCCTAGAGGGATAGATTTCAATGTCCCTAGAGGGATTTCTAGGTCCCTAGAGGGATTTCTATGTCCCTAGAGGGATAGATTTCTATGTCCCTAGAAGGATTTCTATGTCGCTAGAGGGATTTCTATGTCCCTAGAGGGATTTCTAGGTCCCTAGAGGGATTTCTAGGTCCCTAGAGGGATAGATTTCTATGTCCCTAGAGGGATTTCTATGTCACTAGAGAGATTTCTAGGTCCCTAGAGGGATTTCAATGTCCCTAGAGGGATTTCTAGGTCCCTAGAGGGATAGATTTCTAGGTCCCTAGAGGGATTTCTATGTCCCTAGAGGGATTTCTATGTCCCTAGAGGGATTTCTATGTCCCTAGAGGGATTTCTATGTCCCTAGAGGGATTTCTATGTCCCTAGAGGGATAGATTTCTATGTCCCTAGAGGGATTTCTATGTCCCTATAGGGATTTCTATGTCCCTAGAGGGATTTCTATGTCCCTAGAGGGATTTCTATGTCGCTAGAGGGATTTCTATGTCGCTAGAGGGATTTCTAGGTCCCTAGAGGGATTTCTAGGTCCCTAGAGAGAGAGATTTCTATGTCCCTAGAGGGATTTCTAGGTCCCTAGAGGGAATTCTATGTCCCTAGAGGGATTTCTAGGTCCCTAGAGGGATATATTTCTATGTCCCTAGAGGGATTTCTATGTCCCTAGAGAGATTTCTAGGTCCCTAGAGGGATTTCTATGTCCCTAGAGGGATTTCTAGGTCCCTAGAGGGATTTCTAGGTCCCTAGAGGGATTTCTAGGTCCCTAGAGAGAGAGATTTCTATGTCCCTAGAGGGATTTCTAGGTCCCTAGAGGGATTTCTAGGTCCCTAGAGGGATTTCTAGGTCCCTAGAGGGATTTCTAGGTCCCTAGAGGGATTTCTAGGTCCCTAGAGGGATAGATTTCTATGTCCCTAGAGGGATTTCTATGTCCCTAGAGAGATTTCTAGGTCCCTAGAGGGATTTCAATGTCCCTAGAGGGATTTCTAGGTCCCTAGAGGGATAGATTTCAATGTCCCTAGAGGGATTTCTAGGTCCCTAGAGGGATTTCTATGTCCCTAGAGGGATAGATTTCTATGTCCCTAGAGGGATTTCTATGTCGCTAGAGGGATTTCTATGTCCCTAGAGGGATTTCTAGGTCCCTAGAGGGATTTCTAGGTCCCTAGAGGGATAGATTTCTATGTCCCTAGAGGGATTTCTATGTCACTAGAGAGATTTCTAGGTCCCTAGAGGGATTTCAATATCCCTAGAGGGATTTATAGGTCCCTAGAGAGAGAGATTTCTATGTCCCTAGAGGGATTTCTAGGTCCCTAGAGGGATTTCTAGGTCCCTAGAGGGATTTCTAGGTCCCTAGAGGGATTTCTAGGTCCCTAGAGGGATAGATTTCTATGTCCCTAGAGGGATTTCTATGTCCCTAGAGAGATTTCTAGGTCCCTAGAGGGATTTCTAGGTCCCTAGATTGATTTCTAGGTCCCTAGAGAGAGAGATTTCTATGTCCCTAGAGGGATTTCTAGGTCCCTAGAGGGATTTCTAGGTCCCTAGAGGGATTTCTAGGTCCCTAGAGGGATTTCTAGGTCCCTAGAGGGATTTCTAGGTCCCTAGAGGGATTTCTATGTCCCTAGAGGGATAGATTTCTATGTCCCTAGAGGGATTTCTATGTCCCTATAGGGATTTCTATGTCCCTAGAGGGATTTCTATGTCCCTAGAGGGATTTCTATGTCCCTAGAGGGATTTCTATGTCGCTAGAGGGATTTCTAGGTCCCTAGAGGGATTTCTAGGTCCCTAGAGAGAGAGATTTCTATGTCCCTAGAGGGATTTCTAGGTCCCTAGAGAGAGAGATTTCTATGTCCCTAGAGGGATTTCTAGGTCCCTAGAAGGATTTCTAGGTCCCTAGAGGGATTTCTAGGTCCCTAGAAGGATAGATTTCTATGTCCCTAGAGGGATTTCTATGTCACTAGAGAGATTTCTAGGTCCCTAGAGGGATTTCAATGTCCCTAGAGGGATTTCTAGGTCCCTAGAGGGATAGATTTCTAGGTCCCTAGAGGGATTTCTATGTCCCTAGAGGGATTTCAATGTCCCTAGAGGGATTTCTATGTCCCTAGAGGGATTTCTATGTCCCTAGAGGGATAGATTTCTATGTCCGTAGAGGGATTTCTATGTCCCTATAGGGATTTCTATGTCCCTAGAGGAATTTCTATGTCCCTAGAGGGATTTCTATGTCGCTAGAGGGATTTCTATGTCGCTAGAGGGATTTCTAGGTCCCTAGAGGGATTTCTAGGTCCCTAGAGAGAGAGATTTCTATGTCCCTAGAGGGATTTCTAGGTCCCTAGAGAGAGAGATTTCTATGTCCCTAGAGGGATTTCTAGGTCCCTAGAGGGATTTCTAGGTCCCTAGAGGGATAGATTTCTATGTCCCTAGAGGGATTTCTATGTCCCTAGAGAGATTTCTATGTCCCTAGAGAGATTTCTAGGTCCCTAGAGGGATTTCAATGTCCCTAGAGGGATTTCTAGGTCCCTAGAGGGATAGATTTCAATGTCCCTAGAGGGATTTCTAGGTCCCTAGAGGGATTTCTATGTCCCTAGAGGGATAGATTTCTATGTCCCTAGAGGGATTTCTATGTCCCTAGAGGGATTTCTATGTCCCTAGAGGGATTTCTAGGTCCCTAGAGGGATAGATTTCTATGTCCCTAGAGGGATTTCTATGTCACTAGAGAGATTTCTAGGTCCCTAGAGGGATTTCAATGTCCCTAGAGGGATTTCAATGTCCCTAGAGGGATTTCTATGTCCCTAGAGGGATTTCTATGTCCCTAGAGGGATAGATTTCTATTTCCCTAGAGGGATTTCTATGTCCCTATAGGGATTTCTATGTCCCTAGAGGGATTTCTATGTCCCTAGAGGGATTTCTAGGTCCCTAGAGGGATAGATTTCTATGTCCCTAGAGGGATTTCTATGTCCCTAGAGGGATTTCTATGTCCCTAGAGGGATTTCTATGTCCCTAGAGGGATAGATTTCTATGTCCCTAGAGGGATTTCTATGTCCCTAGAGGGATTTCTAGGTCCCTAGAGAGAGAGATTTCTATGTCCCTAGAGGGATTTCTAGGTCCCTAGAGGGATTTCTAGGTCCCTAGAGGGATTTCTAGGTCCCTAGAGGGATTTCAAGGTCCCTAGAGGGATTTCTAGGTCCCTAGAGGGATTTCTAGGTCCCTAGAGGGATAGATTTCTATGTCCCTAGAGGGATTTCTATGTCCCTAGAGAGATTTCTATGTCCCTAGAGAGATTTCTAGGTCCCTAGAGGGATTTCAATGTCCCTAGAGGGATTTCTAGGTCCCTAGAGGGATAGATTTCAATGTCCCTAGAGGGATTTCTAGGTCCCTAGAGGGATTTCTATGTCCCTAGAGGGATAGATTTCTATGTCCCTAGAAGGATTTCTATGTCGCTAGAGGGATTTCTATGTCCCTAGAGGGATTTCTAGGTCCCTAGAGGGATTTCTAGGTCCCTAGAGGGATAGATTTCTATGTCCCTAGAGGGATTTCTATGTCACTAGAGAGATTTCTAGGTCCCTAGAGGGATTTCAATGTCCCTAGAGGGATTTCTAGGTCCCTAGAGGGATAGATTTCTAGGTCCCTAGAGGGATTTCTATGTCCCTAGAGGGATTTCTATGTCCCTAGAGGGATTTCTATGTCCCTAGAGGGATTTCTATGTCCCTAGAGGGATTTCTATGTCCCTAGAGGGATAGATTTCTATGTCCCTAGAGGGATTTCTATGTCCCTATAGGGATTTCTATGTCCCTAGAGGGATTTCTATGTCCCTAGAGGGATTTCTATGTCGCTAGAGGGATTTCTATGTCGCTAGAGGGATTTCTAGGTCCCTAGAGGGATTTCTAGGTCCCTAGAGAGAGAGATTTCTATGTCCCTAGAGGGATTTCTAGGTCCCTAGAGGGAATTCTATGTCCCTAGAGGGATTTCTAGGTCCCTAGAGGGATATATTTCTATGTCCCTAGAGGGATTTCTATGTCCCTAGAGAGATTTCTAGGTCCCTAGAGGGATTTCTATGTCCCTAGAGGGATTTCTAGGTCCCTAGAGGGATTTCTAGGTCCCTAGAGGGATTTCTAGGTCCCTAGAGAGAGAGATTTCTATGTCCCTAGAGGGATTTCTAGGTCCCTAGAGGGATTTCTAGGTCCCTAGAGGGATTTCTAGGTCCCTAGAGGGATTTCTAGGTCCCTAGAGGGATTTCTAGGTCCCTAGAGGGATAGATTTCTATGTCCCTAGAGGGATTTCTATGTCCCTAGAGAGATTTCTAGGTCCCTAGAGGGATTTCAATGTCCCTAGAGGGATTTCTAGGTCCCTAGAGGGATAGATTTCAATGTCCCTAGAGGGATTTCTAGGTCCCTAGAGGGATTTCTATGTCCCTAGAGGGATAGATTTCTATGTCCCTAGAGGGATTTCTATGTCGCTAGAGGGATTTCTATGTCCCTAGAGGGATTTCTAGGTCCCTAGAGGGATTTCTAGGTCCCTAGAGGGATAGATTTCTATGTCCCTAGAGGGATTTCTATGTCACTAGAGAGATTTCTAGGTCCCTAGAGGGATTTCAATATCCCTAGAGGGATTTATAGGTCCCTAGAGAGAGAGATTTCTATGTCCCTAGAGGGATTTCTAGGTCCCTAGAGGGATTTCTAGGTCCCTAGAGGGATTTCTAGGTCCCTAGAGGGATTTCTAGGTCCCTAGAGGGATAGATTTCTATGTCCCTAGAGGGATTTCTATGTCCCTAGAGAGATTTCTAGGTCCCTAGAGGGATTTCTAGGTCCCTAGATTGATTTCTAGGTCCCTAGAGAGAGAGATTTCTATGTCCCTAGAGGGATTTCTAGGTCCCTAGAGGGATTTCTAGGTCCCTAGAGGGATTTCTAGGTCCCTAGAGGGATTTCTAGGTCCCTAGAGGGATTTCTAGGTCCCTAGAGGGATTTCTATGTCCCTAGAGGGATAGATTTCTATGTCCCTAGAGGGATTTCTATGTCCCTATAGGGATTTCTATGTCCCTAGAGGGATTTCTATGTCCCTAGAGGGATTTCTATGTCCCTAGAGGGATTTCTATGTCGCTAGAGGGATTTCTAGGTCCCTAGAGGGATTTCTAGGTCCCTAGAGAGAGAGATTTCTATGTCCCTAGAGGGATTTCTAGGTCCCTAGAGAGAGAGATTTCTATGTCCCTAGAGGGATTTCTAGGTCCCTAGAAGGATTTCTAGGTCCCTAGAGGGATTTCTAGGTCCCTAGAAGGATAGATTTCTATGTCCCTAGAGGGATTTCTATGTCACTAGAGAGATTTCTAGGTCCCTAGAGGGATTTCAATGTCCCTAGAGGGATTTCTAGGTCCCTAGAGGGATAGATTTCTAGGTCCCTAGAGGGATTTCTATGTCCCTAGAGGGATTTCAATGTCCCTAGAGGGATTTCTATGTCCCTAGAGGGATTTCTATGTCCCTAGAGGGATAGATTTCTATGTCCGTAGAGGGATTTCTATGTCCCTATAGGGATTTCTATGTCCCTAGAGGAATTTCTATGTCCCTAGAGGGATTTCTATGTCGCTAGAGGGATTTCTATGTCGCTAGAGGGATTTCTAGGTCCCTAGAGGGATTTCTAGGTCCCTAGAGAGAGAGATTTCTATGTCCCTAGAGGGATTTCTAGGTCCCTAGAGAGAGAGATTTCTATGTCCCTAGAGGG
This sequence comes from Troilus luridus, assembly GCA_964056705.1. NCBI lineage: Eukaryota > Metazoa > Arthropoda > Insecta > Hemiptera > Pentatomidae > Troilus > Troilus luridus. The sequence continues at coordinate 137,783 of CAXKTH010000089.1, forward strand.
ATTTCTAGGTCCCTAGAGGGATTTCTAGGTCCCTAGAGGGATAGATTTCTATGTCCCTAGAGGGATTTCTATGTCCCTAGAGAGATTTCTAGGTCCCTAGAGGGATTTCTAGGTCCCTAGAGGGATTTCAATGTCCCTAGATGGATTTCTAGGTCCCTAGAGGGATTTCTAGGTCCCTAGAGGGATTTCTATGTCCCTAGAGGGATAGATTTCTATGTCCCTAGAGGGATTTCTATGTCCCTAGAGGGATTTCTATGTCCCTAGAGGGATTTCTAGGTCCCTAGAGGGATTTCTATGTCCCTAGAGGGATAGATTGATATGTCCCTAGAGGGATTTCTATGTCCATAGAGGGATTTCTATGTCCCTAGAGGGATTTCTAGGTCCCTAGAGGGATAGATTTCTATGTCCCTAGAGGGATTTCTAGGTCCCTAGAGGGATTTCTAGGTCCCTAGAGAGAGAGATTTCTATGTCCCTAGAGGGATTTCTAGGTCCCTAGAGAGAGAGATTTCTATGTCCCTAGAGGGATTTCTAGGTCCCTAGAGGGATTTCTAGGTCCCTAGAGGGATTTCTAGGTCCCTAGAGGGATAGATTTCTATGTCCCTAGAGGGATTTCTATGTCCCTAGAGGGATTTCTATGTCCCTAGAGAGATTTCTAGGTCCCTAGAGGGATTTCTATGTCCCTAGAGGGATTTCTAGGTCCCTAGAGGGATTTCTAGGTCCCTAGAGGGATTTCAATGTCCCTAGAGGGATTTCTAGGTCCCTAGAGGGATTTCTAGGTCCCTAGAGGGATTTCTATGTCCCTTGAGGGATAGATTTCTATGTCCCTAGAGGGATTTCTATGTCCCTAGAGGGATTTCTATGTCCCTAGAGGGATTTCTAGGTCCCTAGAGGGATTTCTATGTCCCTAGAGGGATAGATTTATATGTCCCTAGAGGGATTTCTATGTCCATAGAGGGATTTCTATGTCCCTAGAGGGATTTCTAGGTCCCTAGAGGGATAGATTTCTATGTCCTTAGAGGGATTTCTAGGTCCCTAGAGGGATTTCTATGTCCCTAGAGCGATAGATTTCTATGTCCCTAGAGGGATTTCTATGTCGCTAGAGGGATTTCTAGGTCCCTAGAGGGATAGATTTCTAGGTCCCTAGAGGGATTTCAATGTCCCTAGAGGGATTTCTAGGTCCCTAGAGGGATAGATTTCTAGGTCCCTAGAGGGATTTCAATGTCCCTAGAGGGATTTCTAGGTCCCTAGAGGGATTTCAATGTCCCTAGAGGGATTTCTAGGTCCCTAGAGGGAGAGATTTCTATGTCCCTAGAGGGATTTCTAGGTCCCTAGAGGGATTTCTAGGTCCCTAGAGGGATTTCTAGGTCCCTAGAGGGATAGATTTCTATGTCCCTAGAGGGATTTCTATGTCCCTAGAGAGATTTCTAGGTCCCTAGAGGGATTTCTAGGTCCCTAGATTGATTTCTAGGTCCCTAGAGAGAGAGATTTCTATGTCCCTAGAGGGATTTCTAGGTCCCTAGAGGGATTTCTAGGTCCCTAGAGGGATTTCTAGGTCCCTAGAGGGATTTCTAGGTCCCTAGAGGGATTTCTAGGTCCCTAGAGGGATTTCTAGGTCCCTAGAGGGATTTCTAGGTCCCTAGAGGGATAGATTTCTATGTCCCTAGAGGGATTTCTATGTCCCTAGAGGGATTTCTAGGTCCCTAGAGAGAGAGATTTCTATGTCCCTAGAGGGATTTCTAGGTCCCTAGAGGGATTTCTAGGTCCCTAGAGGGATTTCTAGGTCCCTAGAGGGATTTCTAGGTCCCTAGAGGGATTTCTATGTCCCTAGAGGGATAGATTTCTATGTCCCTAGAGGGATTTCTATGTCCCTATAGGGATTTCTATGTCCCTAGAGGGATTTCTATGTCCCTAGAGGGATTTCTATGTCGCTAGAGGGATTTCTATGTCGCTAGAGGGATTTCTAGGTCCCTAGAGGGATTTCTAGGTCCCTAGAGAGAGAGATTTCTATGTCCCTAGAGGGATTTCTAGGTCCCTAGAGGGAATTCTATGTCCCTAGAGGGATTTCTAGGTCCCTAGAGGGATATATTTCTATGTCCCTAGAGGGATTTCTATGTCCCTAGAGAGATTTCTAGGTCCCTAGAGGGATTTCTATGTCCCTAGAGGGATTTCTAGGTCCCTAGAGGGATTTCTAGGTCCCTAGAGGGATTTCTAGGTCCCTAGAGAGAGAGATTTCTATGTCCCTAGAGGGATTTCTAGGTCCCTAGAGGGATTTCTAGGTCCCTAGAGGGATTTCTAGGTCCCTAGAGGGATTTCTAGGTCCCTAGAGGGATTTCTAGGTCCCTAGAGGGATAGATTTCTATGTCCCTAGAGGGATTTCTATGTCCCTAGAGAGATTTCTAGGTCCCTAGAGGGATTTCAATGTCCCTAGAGGGATTTCTAGGTCCCTAGAGGGATAGATTTCAATGTCCCTAGAGGGATTTCTAGGTCCCTAGAGGGATTTCTATGTCCCTAGAGGGATAGATTTCTATGTCCCTAGAGGGATTTCTATGTCGCTAGAGGGATTTCTATGTCCCTAGAGGGATTTCTAGGTCCCTAGAGGGATTTCTAGGTCCCTAGAGGGATAGATTTCTATGTCCCTAGAGGGATTTCTATGTCACTAGAGAGATTTCTAGGTCCCTAGAGGGATTTCAATATCCCTAGAGGGATTTATAGGTCCCTAGAGAGAGAGATTTCTATGTCCCTAGAGGGATTTCTAGGTCCCTAGAGGGATTTCTAGGTCCCTAGAGGGATTTCTAGGTCCCTAGAGGGATTTCTAGGTCCCTAGAGGGATAGATTTCTATGTCCCTAGAGGGATTTCTATGTCCCTAGAGAGATTTCTAGGTCCCTAGAGGGATTTCTAGGTCCCTAGATTGATTTCTAGGTCCCTAGAGAGAGAGATTTCTATGTCCCTAGAGGGATTTCTAGGTCCCTAGAGGGATTTCTAGGTCCCTAGAGGGATTTCTAGGTCCCTAGAGGGATTTCTAGGTCCCTAGAGGGATTTCTAGGTCCCTAGAGGGATTTCTATGTCCCTAGAGGGATAGATTTCTATGTCCCTAGAGGGATTTCTATGTCCCTATAGGGATTTCTATGTCCCTAGAGGGATTTCTATGTCCCTAGAGGGATTTCTATGTCCCTAGAGGGATTTCTATGTCGCTAGAGGGATTTCTAGGTCCCTAGAGGGATTTCTAGGTCCCTAGAGAGAGAGATTTCTATGTCCCTAGAGGGATTTCTAGGTCCCTAGAGAGAGAGATTTCTATGTCCCTAGAGGGATTTCTAGGTCCCTAGAAGGATTTCTAGGTCCCTAGAGGGATTTCTAGGTCCCTAGAAGGATAGATTTCTATGTCCCTAGAGGGATTTCTATGTCACTAGAGAGATTTCTAGGTCCCTAGAGGGATTTCAATGTCCCTAGAGGGATTTCTAGGTCCCTAGAGGGATAGATTTCTAGGTCCCTAGAGGGATTTCTATGTCCCTAGAGGGATTTCAATGTCCCTAGAGGGATTTCTATGTCCCTAGAGGGATTTCTATGTCCCTAGAGGGATAGATTTCTATGTCCGTAGAGGGATTTCTATGTCCCTATAGGGATTTCTATGTCCCTAGAGGAATTTCTATGTCCCTAGAGGGATTTCTATGTCGCTAGAGGGATTTCTATGTCGCTAGAGGGATTTCTAGGTCCCTAGAGGGATTTCTAGGTCCCTAGAGAGAGAGATTTCTATGTCCCTAGAGGGATTTCTAGGTCCCTAGAGAGAGAGATTTCTATGTCCCTAGAGGGATTTCTAGGTCCCTAGAGGGATTTCTAGGTCCCTAGAGGGATTTCTAGGTCCCTAGAGGGATAGATTTCTATGTCCCTAGAGGGATTTCTATGTCCCTAGAGAGATTTCTAGGTCCCTAGAGGGATTTCTAGGTCCCTAGAGGGATTTCAATGTCCCTAGATGGATTTCTAGGTCCCTAGAGGGATTTCTAGGTCCCTAGAGGGATTTCTATGTCCCTAGAGGGATAGATTTCTATGTCCCTAGAGGGATTTCTATGTCCCTAGAGGGATTTCTATGTCCCTAGAGGGATTTCTAGGTCCCTAGAGGGATTTCTATGTCCCTAGAGGGATAGATTGATATGTCCCTAGAGGGATTTCTATGTCCATAGAGGGATTTCTATGTCCCTAGAGGGATTTCTAGGTCCCTAGAGGGATAGATTTCTATGTCCCTAGAGGGATTTCTAGGTCCCTAGAGGGATTTCTAGGTCCCTAGAGAGAGAGATTTCTATGTCCCTAGAGGGATTTCTAGGTCCCTAGAGAGAGAGATTTCTATGTCCCTAGAGGGATTTCTAGGTCCCTAGAGGGATTTCTAGGTCCCTAGAGGGATTTCTAGGTCCCTAGAGGGATAGATTTCTATGTCCCTAGAGGGATTTCTATGTCCCTAGAGGGATTTCTATGTCCCTAGAGAGATTTCTAGGTCCCTAGAGGGATTTCTATGTCCCTAGAGGGATTTCTAGGTCCCTAGAGGGATTTCTAGGTCCCTAGAGGGATTTCAATGTCCCTAGAGGGATTTCTAGGTCCCTAGAGGGATTTCTAGGTCCCTAGAGGGATTTCTATGTCCCTTGAGGGATAGATTTCTATGTCCCTAGAGGGATTTCTATGTCCCTAGAGGGATTTCTATGTCCCTAGAGGGATTTCTAGGTCCCTAGAGGGATTTCTATGTCCCTAGAGGGATAGATTTATATGTCCCTAGAGGGATTTCTATGTCCATAGAGGGATTTCTATGTCCCTAGAGGGATTTCTAGGTCCCTAGAGGGATAGATTTCTATGTCCTTAGAGGGATTTCTAGGTCCCTAGAGGGATTTCTATGTCCCTAGAGCGATAGATTTCTATGTCCCTAGAGGGATTTCTATGTCGCTAGAGGGATTTCTAGGTCCCTAGAGGGATAGATTTCTAGGTCCCTAGAGGGATTTCAATGTCCCTAGAGGGATTTCTAGGTCCCTAGAGGGATAGATTTCTAGGTCCCTAGAGGGATTTCAATGTCCCTAGAGGGATTTCTAGGTCCCTAGAGGGATTTCAATGTCCCTAGAGGGATTTCTAGGTCCCTAGAGGGAGAGATTTCTATGTCCCTAGAGGGATTTCTAGGTCCCTAGAGGGATTTCTAGGTCCCTAGAGGGATTTCTAGGTCCCTAGAGGGATAGATTTCTATGTCCCTAGAGGGATTTCTATGTCCCTAGAGAGATTTCTAGGTCCCTAGAGGGATTTCTAGGTCCCTAGATTGATTTCTAGGTCCCTAGAGAGAGAGATTTCTATGTCCCTAGAGGGATTTCTAGGTCCCTAGAGGGATTTCTAGGTCCCTAGAGGGATTTCTAGGTCCCTAGAGGGATTTCTAGGTCCCTAGAGGGATTTCTAGGTCCCTAGAGGGATTTCTAGGTCCCTAGAGGGATTTCTAGGTCCCTAGAGGGATAGATTTCTATGTCCCTAGAGGGATTTCTATGTCCCTAGAGGGATTTCTAGGTCCCTAGAGAGAGAGATTTCTATGTCCCTAGAGGGATTTCTAGGTCCCTAGAGGGATTTCTAGGTCCCTAGAGGGATTTCTAGGTCCCTAGAGGGATTTCTAGGTCCCTAGAGGGATTTCTAGGTCCCTAGAGGGATTTCTAGGTCCCTAGAGGGATTTCTAGGTCCCTAGAGGGATAGATTTCTATGTCCCTAGAGGGATTTCTATGTCCCTAGAGAGATTTCTATGTCCCTAGAGAGATTTCTAGGTCCCTAGAGGGATTTCAATGTCCCTAGAGGGATTTCTAGGTCCCTAGAGGGATAGATTTCAATGTCCCTAGAGGGATTTCTAGGTCCCTAGAGGGATTTCTATGTCCCTAGAGGGATAGATTTCTATGTCCCTAGAGGGATTTCTATGTCGCTAGAGGGATTTCTATGTCCCTAGAGGGATTTCTAGGTCCCTAGAGGGATTTCTAGGTCCCTAGAGGGATAGATTTCTATGTCCCTAGAGGGATTTCTATGTCACTAGAGAGATTTCTAGGTCCCTAGAGGGATTTCAATGTCCCTAGAGGGATTTCTAGGTCCCTAGAGGGATAGATTTCTAGGTCCCTAGAGGGATTTCTATGTCCCTAGAGGGATTTCTATGTCCCTAGAGGGATTTCTATGTCCCTAGAGGGATTTCTATGTCCCTAGAGGGATAGATTTCTATGTCCCTAGAGGGATTTCTATGTCCCTATAGGGATTTCTATGTCCCTAGAGGGATTTCTATGTCCCTAGAGGGATTTCTATGTCGCTAGAGGGATTTCTATGTCGCTAGAGGGATTTCTAGGTCCCTAGAGGGATTTCTAGGTCCCTAGAGAGAGAGATTTCTATGTCCCTAGAGGGATTTCTAGGTCCCTAGAGGGATTGCTAGGTCCCTAGAGGGATTTCTAGGTCCCTAGAGGGATAGATTTCTATGTCCCTAGAGGGATTTCTATGTCCCTAGAGAGATTTCTAGGTCCCTAGAGGGATTTCTATGTCCCTAGAGGGATTTCTAGGTCCCTAGAGGGATTTCTAGGTCCCTAGAGGGATTTCTAGGTCCCTAGAGAGAGAGATTTCTATGTCCCTAGAGGGATTTCTAGGTCCCTAGAGGGATTTCTAGGTCCCTAGAGGGATTTCTAGGTCCCTAGAGGGATTTCTAGGTCCCTAGAGGGATTTCTAGGTCCCTAGAGGGATAGATTTCTATGTCCCTAGAGGGATTTCTATGTCCCTAGAGAGATTTCTAGGTCCCTAGAGGGATTTCAATGTCCCTAGAGGGATTTCTAGGTCCCTAGAGGGATAGATTTCAATGTCCCTAGAGGGATTTCTAGGTCCCTAGAGGGATTTCTATGTCCCTAGAGGGATAGATTTCTATGTCCCTAGAGGGATTTCTATGTCCCTAGAGGGATTTCTAGGTCCCTAGAGGGATTTCTAGGTCCCTAGAGGGATAGATTTCTATGTCCCTAGAGGGATTTCTATGTCCCTAGAGAGATTTCTAGGTCCCTAGAGGGATTTCTATGTCCCTAGAGGGATTTCTAGGTCCCTAGAGGGATTTCTAGGTCCCTAGAGGGATTTCTAGGTCCCTAGAGAGAGAGATTTCTATGTCCCTAGAGGGATTTCTAGGTCCCTAGAGGGATTTCTAGGTCCCTAGAGGGATTTCTATGTCCCTAGAGGGATTTCTAGGTCCCTAGAGGGATTTCTAGGTCCCTAGAGGGATTTCTAGGTCCCTAGAGGGATTTCTAGGTCCCTAGAGGGATTTCTAGGTCCCTAGAGGGATAGATTTCTATGTCCCTAGAGGGATTTCTATGTCCCTAGAGAGATTTCTAGGTCCCTAGAGGGATTTCAATGTCCCTAGAGGGATTTCTAGGTCCCTAGAGGGATAGATTTCAATGTCCCTAGAGGGATTTCTAGGTCCCTAGAGGGATTTCTATGTCCCTAGAGGGATAGATTTCTATGTCCCTAGAGGGATTTCTATGTCGCTAGAGGGATTTCTATGTCCCTAGAGGGATTTCTAGGTCCCTAGAGGGATTTCTAGGTCCCTAGAGGGATAGATTTCTATGTCCCTAGAGGGATTTCTATGTCACTAGAGAGATTTCTAGGTCCCTAGAGGGATTTCAATATCCCTAGAGGGATTTATAGGTCCCTAGAGAGAGAGATTTCTATGTCCCTAGAGGGATTTCTAGGTCCCTAGAGGGATTTCTAGGTCCCTAGAGGGATTTCTAGGTCCCTAGAGGGATTTCTAGGTCCCTAGAGGGATAGATTTCTATGTCCCTAGAGGGATTTCTATGTCCCTAGAGAGATTTCTAGGTCCCTAGAGGGATTTCTAGGTCCCTAGATTGATTTCTAGGTCCCTAGAGAGAGAGATTTCTATGTCCCTAGAGGGATTTCTAGGTCCCTAGAGGGATTTCTAGGTCCCTAGAGGGATTTCTAGGTCCCTAGAGGGATTTCTAGGTCCCTAGAGGGATTTCTAGGTCCCTAGAGGGATTTCTATGTCCCTAGAGGGATAGATTTCTATGTCCCTAGAGGGATTTCTATGTCCCTATAGGGATTTCTATGTCCCTAGAGGGATTTCTATGTCCCTAGAGGGATTTCTATGTCCCTAGAGGGATTTCTATGTCGCTAGAGGGATTTCTAGGTCCCTAGAGGGATTTCTAGGTCCCTAGAGAGAGAGATTTCTATGTCCCTAGAGGGATTTCTAGGTCCCTAGAGAGAGAGATTTCTATGTCCCTAGAGGGATTTCTAGGTCCCTAGAAGGATTTCTAGGTCCCTAGAGGGATTTCTAGGTCCCTAGAAGGATAGATTTCTATGTCCCTAGAGGGATTTCTATGTCACTAGAGAGATTTCTAGGTCCCTAGAGGGATTTCAATGTCCCTAGAGGGATTTCTAGGTCCCTAGAGGGATAGATTTCTAGGTCCCTAGAGGGATTTCTATGTCCCTAGAGGGATTTCAATGTCCCTAGAGGGATTTCTATGTCCCTAGAGGGATTTCTATGTCCCTAGAGGGATAGATTTCTATGTCCGTAGAGGGATTTCTATGTCCCTATAGGGATTTCTATGTCCCTAGAGGAATTTCTATGTCCCTAGAGGGATTTCTATGTCGCTAGAGGGATTTCTATGTCGCTAGAGGGATTTCTAGGTCCCTAGAGGGATTTCTAGGTCCCTAGAGAGAGAGATTTCTATGTCCCTAGAGGGATTTCTAGGTCCCTAGAGAGAGAGATTTCTATGTCCCTAGAGGGATTTCTAGGTCCCTAGAGGGATTTCTAGGTCCCTAGAGGGATTTCTAGGTCCCTAGAGGGATAGATTTCTATGTCCCTAGAGGGATTTCTATGTCCCTAGAGAGATTTCTAGGTCCCTAGAGGGATTTCTAGGTCCCTAGAGGGATTTCAATGTCCCTAGATGGATTTCTAGGTCCCTAGAGGGATTTCTAGGTCCCTAGAGGGATTTCTATGTCCCTAGAGGGATAGATTTCTATGTCCCTAGAGGGATTTCTATGTCCCTAGAGGGATTTCTATGTCCCTAGAGGGATTTCTAGGTCCCTAGAGGGATTTCTATGTCCCTAGAGGGATAGATTGATATGTCCCTAGAGGGATTTCTATGTCCATAGAGGGATTTCTATGTCCCTAGAGGGATTTCTAGGTCCCTAGAGGGATAGATTTCTATGTCCCTAGAGGGATTTCTAGGTCCCTAGAGGGATTTCTAGGTCCCTAGAGAGAGAGATTTCTATGTCCCTAGAGGGATTTCTAGGTCCCTAGAGAGAGAGATTTCTATGTCCCTAGAGGGATTTCTAGGTCCCTAGAGGGATTTCTAGGTCCCTAGAGGGATTTCTAGGTCCCTAGAGGGATAGATTTCTATGTCCCTAGAGGGATTTCTATGTCCCTAGAGGGATTTCTATGTCCCTAGAGAGATTTCTAGGTCCCTAGAGGGATTTCTATGTCCCTAGAGGGATTTCTAGGTCCCTAGAGGGATTTCTAGGTCCCTAGAGGGATTTCAATGTCCCTAGAGGGATTTCTAGGTCCCTAGAGGGATTTCTAGGTCCCTAGAGGGATTTCTATGTCCCTTGAGGGATAGATTTCTATGTCCCTAGAGGGATTTCTATGTCCCTAGAGGGATTTCTATGTCCCTAGAGGGATTTCTAGGTCCCTAGAGGGATTTCTATGTCCCTAGAGGGATAGATTTATATGTCCCTAGAGGGATTTCTATGTCCATAGAGGGATTTCTATGTCCCTAGAGGGATTTCTAGGTCCCTAGAGGGATAGATTTCTATGTCCTTAGAGGGATTTCTAGGTCCCTAGAGGGATTTCTATGTCCCTAGAGCGATAGATTTCTATGTCCCTAGAGGGATTTCTATGTCGCTAGAGGGATTTCTAGGTCCCTAGAGGGATAGATTTCTAGGTCCCTAGAGGGATTTCAATGTCCCTAGAGGGATTTCTAGGTCCCTAGAGGGATAGATTTCTAGGTCCCTAGAGGGATTTCAATGTCCCTAGAGGGATTTCTAGGTCCCTAGAGGGATTTCAATGTCCCTAGAGGGATTTCTAGGTCCCTAGAGGGAGAGATTTCTATGTCCCTAGAGGGATTTCTAGGTCCCTAGAGGGATTTCTAGGTCCCTAGAGGGATTTCTAGGTCCCTAGAGGGATAGATTTCTATGTCCCTAGAGGGATTTCTATGTCCCTAGAGAGATTTCTAGGTCCCTAGAGGGATTTCTAGGTCCCTAGATTGATTTCTAGGTCCCTAGAGAGAGAGATTTCTATGTCCCTAGAGGGATTTCTAGGTCCCTAGAGGGATTTCTAGGTCCCTAGAGGGATTTCTAGGTCCCTAGAGGGATTTCTAGGTCCCTAGAGGGATTTCTAGGTCCCTAGAGGGATTTCTAGGTCCCTAGAGGGATTTCTAGGTCCCTAGAGGGATAGATTTCTATGTCCCTAGAGGGATTTCTATGTCCCTAGAGGGATTTCTAGGTCCCTAGAGAGAGAGATTTCTATGTCCCTAGAGGGATTTCTAGGTCCCTAGAGGGATTTCTAGGTCCCTAGAGGGATTTCTAGGTCCCTAGAGGGATTTCTAGGTCCCTAGAGGGATTTCTAGGTCCCTAGAGGGATTTCTAGGTCCCTAGAGGGATTTCTAGGTCCCTAGAGGGATAGATTTCTATGTCCCTAGAGGGATTTCTATGTCCCTAGAGAGATTTCTATGTCCCTAGAGAGATTTCTAGGTCCCTAGAGGGATTTCAATGTCCCTAGAGGGATTTCTAGGTCCCTAGAGGGATAGATTTCAATGTCCCTAGAGGGATTTCTAGGTCCCTAGAGGGATTTCTATGTCCCTAGAGGGATAGATTTCTATGTCCCTAGAGGGATTTCTATGTCGCTAGAGGGATTTCTATGTCCCTAGAGGGATTTCTAGGTCCCTAGAGGGATTTCTAGGTCCCTAGAGGGATAGATTTCTATGTCCCTAGAGGGATTTCTATGTCACTAGAGAGATTTCTAGGTCCCTAGAGGGATTTCAATGTCCCTAGAGGGATTTCTAGGTCCCTAGAGGGATAGATTTCTAGGTCCCTAGAGGGATTTCTATGTCCCTAGAGGGATTTCTATGTCCCTAGAGGGATTTCTATGTCCCTAGAGGGATTTCTATGTCCCTAGAGGGATAGATTTCTATGTCCCTAGAGGGATTTCTATGTCCCTATAGGGATTTCTATGTCCCTAGAGGGATTTCTATGTCCCTAGAGGGATTTCTATGTCGCTAGAGGGATTTCTATGTCGCTAGAGGGATTTCTAGGTCCCTAGAGGGATTTCTAGGTCCCTAGAGAGAGAGATTTCTATGTCCCTAGAGGGATTTCTAGGTCCCTAGAGGGATTGCTAGGTCCCTAGAGGGATTTCTAGGTCCCTAGAGGGATAGATTTCTATGTCCCTAGAGGGATTTCTATGTCCCTAGAGAGATTTCTAGGTCCCTAGAGGGATTTCTATGTCCCTAGAGGGATTTCTAGGTCCCTAGAGGGATTTCTAGGTCCCTAGAGGGATTTCTAGGTCCCTAGAGAGAGAGATTTCTATGTCCCTAGAGGGATTTCTAGGTCCCTAGAGGGATTTCTAGGTCCCTAGAGGGATTTCTAGGTCCCTAGAGGGATTTCTAGGTCCCTAGAGGGATTTCTAGGTCCCTAGAGGGATAGATTTCTATGTCCCTAGAGGGATTTCTATGTCCCTAGAGAGATTTCTAGGTCCCTAGAGGGATTTCAATGTCCCTAGAGGGATTTCTAGGTCCCTAGAGGGATAGATTTCAATGTCCCTAGAGGGATTTCTAGGTCCCTAGAGGGATTTCTATGTCCCTAGAGGGATAGATTTCTATGTCCCTAGAGGGATTTCTATGTCCCTAGAGGGATTTCTAGGTCCCTAGAGGGATTTCTAGGTCCCTAGAGGGATAGATTTCTATGTCCCTAGAGGGATTTCTATGTCCCTAGAGAGATTTCTAGGTCCCTAGAGGGATTTCTATGTCCCTAGAGGGATTTCTAGGTCCCTAGAGGGATTTCTAGGTCCCTAGAGGGATTTCTAGGTCCCTAGAGAGAGAGATTTCTATGTCCCTAGAGGGATTTCTAGGTCCCTAGAGGGATTTCTAGGTCCCTAGAGGGATTTCTAGGTCCCTAGAGGGATTTCTAGGTCCTTAGAGGGATAGATTTCTATGTCCCTAGAGGGATTTCTATGTCCCTAGAGAGATTTCTAGGTCCCTAGAGGGATTTCAATGTCCCTAGAGGGATTTCTAGGTCCCTAGAGGGATAGATTTCAATGTCCCTAGAGGGATTTCTAGGTCCCTAGAGGGATTTCTATGTCCCTAGAGGGATAGATTTCTATGTCCCTAGAGGGATTTCTATGTCGCTAGAGGGATTTCTATGTCCCTAGAGGGATTTCTAGGTCCCTAGAGGGATTTCTAGGTCCCTAGAGGGATAGATTTCTATGTCCCTAGAGGGATTTCTATGTCACTAGAGAGATTTCTAGGTCCCTAGAGGGATTTCAATATCCCTAGAGGGATTTCTAGGTCCCTAGAGGGATAGATTTCTAGGTCCCTAGAGGGATTTCTATGTCCCTAGAGAGAGAGATTTCTATGTCCCTAGAGGGATTTCTAGGTCCCTAGAGGGATTTCTAGGTCCCTAGAGGGATTTCTAGGTCCCTAGAGGGATTTCTAGGTCCCTAGAGGGATAGATTTCTATGTCCCTAGAGGGATTTCTATGTCCCTAGAGAGATTTCTAGGTCCCTAGAGGGATTTCTAGGTCCCTAGATTGATTTCTAGGTCCCTAGAGAGAGAGATTTCTATGTCCCTAGAGGGATTTCTAGGTCCCTAGAGGGATTTCTAGGTCCCTAGAGGGATTTCTAGGTCCCTAGAGGGATTTCTAGGTCCCTAGAGGGATTTCTAGGTCCCTAGAGGGATTTCTATGTCCCTAGAGGGATAGATTTCTATGTCCCTAGAGGGATTTCTATGTCCCTATAGGGATTTCTATGTCCCTAGAGGGATTTCTATGTCCCTAGAGGGATTTCTATGTCCCTAGAGGGATTTCTATGTCGCTAGAGGGATTTCTAGGTCCCTAGAGGGATTTCTAGGTCCCTAGAGAGAGAGATTTCTATGTCCCTAGAGGGATTTCTATGTCCCTAGAGAGATTTCTAGGTCCCTAGAGGGATTTCTATGTCCCTAGAGGGATTTCTAGGTCCCTAGAGGGATTTCTAGGTCCCTAGAGGGATTTCAATGTCCCTAGAGGGATTTCTAGGTCCCTAGAGGGATTTCTAGGTCCCTAGAGGGATTTCTATGTCCCTATAGGGATTTCTATGTCCCTAGAGGGATTTCTATGTCCCTAGAGGGATTTCTATGTCGCTAGAGGGATTTCTATGTCGCTAGAGGGATTTCTAGGTCCCTAGAGGGATTTCTAGGTCCCTAGAGAGAGAGATTTCTATGTCCCTAGAGGGATTTCTAGGTCCCTAGAGGGATTTCTAGGTCCCTAGAGGGATTTCTAGGTCCCTAGAGGGATATATTTCTATGTCCCTAGAGGGATTTCTATGTCCCTAGAGAGATTTCTAGGTCCCTAGAGGGATTTCTATGTCCCTAGAGGGATTTCTAGGTCCCTAGAGGGATTTCTAGGTCCCTAGAGGGATTTCTAGGTCCCTAGAGAGAGAGATTTCTATGTCCCTAGAGGGATTTCTAGGTCCCTAGAGGGATTTCTAGGTCCCTAGAGGGATTTCTAGGTCCCTAGAGGGATTTCTAGGTCCCTAGAGGGATAGATTTCTATGTCCCTAGAGGGATTTCTATGTCCCTAGAGAGATTTCTAGGTCCCTAGAGGGATTTCAATGTCCCTAGAGGGATTTCTAGGTCCCTAGAGGGATAGATTTCAATGTCCCTAGAGGGATTTCTAGGTCCCTAGAGGGATTTCTATGTCCCTAGAGGGATAGATTTCTATGTCCCTAGAGGGATTTCTATGTCGCTAGAGGGATTTCTATGTCCCTAGAGGGATTTCTAGGTCCCTAGAGGGATTTCCAGGTCCCTAGAGGGATAGATTTCTATGTCCCTAGAGGGATTTCTATGTCACTAGAGAGATTTCTAGGTCCCTAGAGGGATTTCAATATCCCTAGAGGGATTTCTAGGTCCCTAGAGAGAGAGATTTCTATGTCCCTAGAGGGATTTCTAGGTCACTAGAGGGATTTCTAGGTCCCTAGAGGGATTTCTAGGTCCCTAGAGGGATTTCTAGGTCCCTAGAGGGATAGATTTCTATGTCCCTAGAGGGATTTCTATGTCCCTAGAGAGATTTCTAGGTCCCTAGAGGGATTTCTAGGTCCCTAGATTGATTTCTAGGTCCCTAGAGAGAGAGATTTCTATGTCCCTAGAGGGATTTCTAGGTCCCTAGAGGGATTTCTAGGTCCCTAGAGGGATTTCTAGGTCCCTAGAGGGATTTCTAGGTCCCTAGAGGGATTTCTAGGTCCCTAGAGGGATTTCTAGGTCCCTAGAGGGATTTCTATGTCCCTAGAGGGATAGATTTCTATGTCCCTAGAGGGATTTCTATGTCCCTATAGGGATTTCTATGTCCCTAGAGGGATTTCTATGTCCCTAGAGGGATTTCTATGTCCCTAGAGGGATTTCTATGTCGCTAGAGGGATTTCTAGGTCCCTAGAGGGATTTCTAGGTCCCTAGAGAGAGAGATTTCTATGTCCCTAGAGGGATTTCTAGGTCCCTAGAGAGAGAGATTTCTATGTCCCTAGAGGGATTTCTAGGTCCCTAGAAGGATTTCTAGGTCCCTAGAGGGATTTCTAGGTCCCTAGAAGGATAGATTTCTATGTCCCTAGAGGGATTTCTATGTCACTAGAGAGATTTCTAGGTCCCTAGAGGGATTTCAATGTCCCTAGAGGGATTTCTAGGTCCCTAGAGGGATAGATTTCTAGGTCCCTAGAGGGATTTCTATGTCCCTAGAGGGATTTCAATGTCCCTAGAGGGATTTCTATGTCCCTAGAGGGATTTCTATGTCCCTAGAGGGATAGATTTCTATGTCCGTAGAGGGATTTCTATGTCCCTATAGGGATTTCTATGTCCCTAGAGGAATTTCTATGTCCCTAGAGGGATTTCTATGTCGCTAGAGGGATTTCTATGTCGCTAGAGGGATTTCTAGGTCCCTAGAGGGATTTCTAGGTCCCTAGAGAGAGAGATTTCTATGTCCCTAGAGGGATTTCTAGGTCCCTAGAGAGAGAGATTTCTATGTCCCTAGAGGGATTTCTAGGTCCCTAGAGGGATTTCTAGGTCCCTAGAGGGATTTCTAGGTCCCTAGAGGGATAGATTTCTATGTCCCTAGAGGGATTTCTATGTCCCTAGAGAGATTTCTAGGTCCCTAGAGGGATTTCTAGGTCCCTAGAGGGATTTCAATGTCCCTAGATGGATTTCTAGGTCCCTAGAGGGATTTCTAGGTCCCTAGAGGGATTTCTATGTCCCTAGAGGGATAGATTTCTATGTCCCTAGAGGGATTTCTATGTCCCTAGAAGGATTTCTATGTCCCTAGAGGGATTTCTAGGTCCCTAGAGGGATTTCTATGTCCCTAGAGGGATAGATTTATATGTCCCTAGAGGGATTTCTATGTCCATAGAGGGATTTCTATGTCCCTAGAGGGATTTCTAGGTCCCTAGAGGGATAGATTTCTATGTCCCTAGAGGGATTTCTAGGTCCCTAGAGGGATTTCTAGGTCCCTAGAGAGAGAGATTTCTATGTCCCTAGAGGGATTTCTAGGTCCCTAGAGAGAGAGATTTCTATGTCCCTAGAGGGATTTCTAGGTCCCTAGAGGGATTTCTAGGTCCCTAGAGGGATTTCTAGGTCCCTAGAGGGATAGATTTCTATGTCCCTAGAGGGATTTCTATGTCCCTAGAGAGATTTCTAGGTCCCTAGAGGGATTTCTATGTCCCTAGAGGGATTTCTAGGTCCCTAGAGGGATTTCTAGGTCCCTAGAGGGATTTCAATGTCCCTAGAGGGATTTCTAGGTCCCTAGAGGGATTTCTAGGTCCCTAGAGGGATTTCTATGTCCCTAGAGGGATAGATTTCTATGTCCCTAGAGGGATTTATAGGTCCCTAGAGGGATTTCTATGTCCCTAGAGAGATTTCTAGGTCCCTAGAGGGATTTCAATGTCCCTAGAGGGATTTCTAGGTCCCTAGAGGGATAGATTTCAATGTCCCTAGAGGGATTTCTAGGTCCCTAGAGGGATTTCTATGTCCCTAGAGGGATAGATTTCTATGTCCCTAGAGGGATTTCTATGTCCCTAGAGGGATTTCTAGGTCCCTAGAGGGATTTCTAGGTCCCTAGAGGGATTTCTAGGTCCCTAGAGGGATAGATTTCTATGTCCCTAGAGGGATTTCTATGTCCCTAGAGAGATTTCTAGGTCCCTAGAGGGATTTCTATGTCCCTAGAGGGATTTCTAGGTCCCTAGAGGGATTTCTAGGTCCCTAGAGGGATTTCTAGGTCCCTAGAGAGAGAGATTTCTATGTCCCTAGAGGGATTTCTAGGTCCCTAGAGGGATTTCTAGGTCCCTAGAGGGATTTCTAGGTCCCTAGAGGGATTTCTAGGTCCTTAGAGGGATAGATTTCTATGTCCCTAGAGGGATTTCTATGTCCCTAGAGAGATTTCTAGGTCCCTAGAGGGATTTCAATGTCCCTAGAGGGATTTCTAGGTCCCTAGAGGGATAGATTTCAATGTCCCTAGAGGGATTTCTAGGTCCCTAGAGGGATTTCTATGTCCCTAGAGGGATAGATTTCTATGTCCCTAGAGGGATTTCTATGTCGCTAGAGGGATTTCTATGTCCCTAGAGGGATTTCTAGGTCCCTAGAGGGATTTCTAGGTCCCTAGAGGGATAGATTTCTATGTCCCTAGAGGGATTTCTATGTCACTAGAGAGATTTCTAGGTCCCTAGAGGGATTTCAATATCCCTAGAGGGATTTCTAGGTCCCTAGAGGGATAGATTTCTAGGTCCCTAGAGGGATTTCTATGTCCCTAGAGGGATTTCTAGGTCCCTAGAGAGAGAGATTTCTATGTCCCTAGAGGGATTTCTAGGTCCCTAGAGGGATTTCTAGGTCCCTAGAGGGATTTCTAGGTCCCTAGAGGGATTTCTAGGTCCCTAGAGGGATAGATTTCTATGTCCCTAGAGGGATTTCTATGTCCCTAGAGAGATTTCTAGGTCCCTAGAGGGATTTCTAGGTCCCTAGATTGATTTCTAGGTCCCTAGAGAGAGAGATTTCTATGTCCCTAGAGGGATTTCTAGGTCCCTAGAGGGATTTCTAGGTCCCTAGAGGGATTTCTAGGTCCCTAGAGGGATTTCTAGGTCCCTAGAGGGATTTCTAGGTCCCTAGAGGGATTTCTATGTCCCTAGAGGGATAGATTTCTATGTCCCTAGAGGGATTTCTATGTCCCTATAGGGATTTCTATGTCCCTAGAGGGATTTCTATGTCCCTAGAGGGATTTCTATGTCCCTAGAGGGATTTCTATGTCGCTAGAGGGATTTCTAGGTCCCTAGAGGGATTTCTAGGTCCCTAGAGAGAGAGATTTCTATGTCCCTAGAGGGATTTCTATGTCCCTAGAGAGATTTCTAGGTCCCTAGAGGGATTTCTATGTCCCTAGAGGGATTTCTAGGTCCCTAGAGGGATTTCTAGGTCCCTAGAGGGATTTCAATGTCCCTAGAGGGATTTCTAGGTCCCTAGAGGGATTTCTAGGTCCCTAGAGGGATTTCTATGTCCCTATAGGGATTTCTATGTCCCTAGAGGGATTTCTATGTCCCTAGAGGGATTTCTATGTCGCTAGAGGGATTTCTATGTCGCTAGAGGGATTTCTAGGTCCCTAGAGGGATTTCTAGGTCCCTAGAGAGAGAGATTTCTATGTCCCTAGAGGGATTTCTAGGTCCCTAGAGGGATTTCTAGGTCCCTAGAGGGATTTCTAGGTCCCTAGAGGGATATATTTCTATGTCCCTAGAGGGATTTCTATGTCCCTAGAGAGATTTCTAGGTCCCTAGAGGGATTTCTATGTCCCTAGAGGGATTTCTAGGTCCCTAGAGGGATTTCTAGGTCCCTAGAGGGATTTCTAGGTCCCTAGAGAGAGAGATTTCTATGTCCCTAGAGGGATTTCTAGGTCCCAAGAGGGATTTCTAGGTCCCTAGAGGGATTTCTAGGTCCCTAGAGGGATTTCTAGGTCCCTAGAGGGATAGATTTCTATGTCCCTAGAGGGATTTCTATGTCCCTAGAGAGATTTCTAGGTCCCTAGAGGGATTTCAATGTCCCTAGAGGGATTTCTAGGTCCCTAGAGGGATAGATTTCAATGTCCCTAGAGGGATTTCTAGGTCCCTAGAGGGATTTCTATGTCCCTAGAGGGATAGATTTCTATGTCCCTAGAGGGATTTCTATGTCGCTAGAGGGATTTCTATGTCCCTAGAGGGATTTCTAGGTCCCTAGAGGGATTTCCAGGTCCCTAGAGGGATAGATTTCTATGTCCCTAGAGGGATTTCTATGTCACTAGAGAGATTTCTAGGTCCCTAGAGGGATTTCAATATCCCTAGAGGGATTTCTAGGTCCCTAGAGAGAGAGATTTCTATGTCCCTAGAGGGATTTCTAGGTCACTAGAGGGATTTCTAGGTCCCTAGAGGGATTTCTAGGTCCCTAGAGGGATTTCTAGGTCCCTAGAGGGATAGATTTCTATGTCCCTAGAGGGATTTCTATGTCCCTAGAGAGATTTCTAGGTCCCTAGAGGGATTTCTAGGTCC
This sequence comes from Troilus luridus, assembly GCA_964056705.1. Taxonomy (NCBI): domain Eukaryota; kingdom Metazoa; phylum Arthropoda; class Insecta; order Hemiptera; family Pentatomidae; genus Troilus; species Troilus luridus. The sequence goes on from CAXKTH010000089.1 coordinate 156,535, forward strand.
CTAGATTGATTTCTAGGTCCCTAGAGAGAGAGATTTCTATGTCCCTAGAGGGATTTCTAGGTCCCTAGAGGGATTTCTAGGTCCCTAGAGGGATTTCTAGGTCCCTAGAGGGATTTCTAGGTCCCTAGAGGGATTTCTAGGTCCCTAGAGGGATTTCTATGTCCCTACAGGGATAGATTTCTATGTCCCTAGAGGGATTTCTATGTCCCTATAGGGATTTCTATGTCCCTAGAGGGATTTCTATGTCCCTAGAGGGATTTCTATGTCCCTAGAGGGATTTCTATGTCGCTAGAGGGATTTCTAGGTCCCTAGAGGGATTTCTAGGTCCCTAGAGAGAGAGATTTCTATGTCCCTAGAGGGATTTCTAGGTCCCTAGAGAGAGAGATTTCTATGTCCCTAGAGGGATTTCTAGGTCCCTAGAAGGATTTCTAGGTCCCTAGAGGGATTTCTAGGTCCCTAGAAGGATAGATTTCTATGTCCCTAGAGGGATTTCTATGTCACTAGAGAGATTTCTAGGTCCCTAGAGGGATTTCAATGTCCCTAGAGGGATTTCTAGGTCCCTAGAGGGATAGATTTCTAGGTCCCTAGAGGGATTTCTATGTCCCTAGAGGGATTTCAATGTCCCTAGAGGGATTTCTATGTCCCTAGAGGGATTTCTATGTCCCTAGAGGGATAGATTTCTATGTCCGTAGAGGGATTTCTATGTCCCTATAGGGATTTCTATGTCCCTAGAGGAATTTCTATGTCCCTAGAGGGATTTCTATGTCGCTAGAGGGATTTCTATGTCGCTAGAGGGATTTCTAGGTCCCTAGAGGGATTTCTAGGTCCCTAGAGAGAGAGATTTCTATGTCCCTAGAGGGATTTCTAGGTCCCTAGAGAGAGAGATTTCTATGTCCCTAGAGGGATTTCTAGGTCCCTAGAGGGATTTCTAGGTCCCTAGAGGGATTTCTAGGTCCCTAGAGGGATAGATTTCTATGTCCCTAGAGGGATTTCTATGTCCCTAGAGAGATTTCTAGGTCCCTAGAGGGATTTCTAGGTCCCTAGAGGGATTTCAATGTCCCTAGATGGATTTCTAGGTCCCTAGAGGGATTTCTAGGTCCCTAGAGGGATTTCTATGTCCCTAGAGGGATAGATTTCTATGTCCCTAGAGGGATTTCTATGTCCCTAGAAGGATTTCTATGTCCCTAGAGGGATTTCTAGGTCCCTAGAGGGATTTCTATGTCCCTAGAGGGATAGATTTATATGTCCCTAGAGGGATTTCTATGTCCATAGAGGGATTTCTATGTCCCTAGAGGGATTTCTAGGTCCCTAGAGGGATAGATTTCTATGTCCCTAGAGGGATTTCTAGGTCCCTAGAGGGATTTCTAGGTCCCTAGAGAGAGAGATTTCTATGTCCCTAGAGGGATTTCTAGGTCCCTAGAGAGAGAGATTTCTATGTCCCTAGAGGGATTTCTAGGTCCCTAGAGGGATTTCTAGGTCCCTAGAGGGATTTCTAGGTCCCTAGAGGGATAGATTTCTATGTCCCTAGAGGGATTTCTATGTCCCTAGAGAGATTTCTAGGTCCCTAGAGGGATTTCTATGTCCCTAGAGGGATTTCTAGGTCCCTAGAGGGATTTCTAGGTCCCTAGAGGGATTTCAATGTCCCTAGAGGGATTTCTAGGTCCCTAGAGGGATTTCTAGGTCCCTAGAGGGATTTCTATGTCCCTAGAGGGATAGATTTCTATGTCCCTAGAGGGATTTCTATGTCCCTAGAGGGATTTCTATGTCCCTAGAGGGATTTCTAGGTCCCTAGAGGGATTTCTATGTCCCTAGAGGGATAGATTTATATGTCCCTAGAGGGATTTCTATGTCCGTAGAGGGATTTCTATGTCCCTAGAGGGATTTCTAGGTCCCTAGAGGGATAGATTTCTATGTCCTTAGAGGGATTTCTAGGTCCCTAGAGGGATTTCTATGTCCCTAGAGCGATAGATTTCTATGTCCCTAGAGGGATTTCTATGTCGCTAGAGGGATTTCTATGTCGCTAGAGGGATTTCTAGGTCCCTAGAGGGATAGATTTCTAGGTCCCTAGAGGGATTTCAATGTCCCTAGAGGGATTTCTAGGTCCCTAGAGGGATAGATTTCTAGGTCCCTAGAGGGATTTCAATGTCCCTAGAGGGATTTCTAGGTCCCTAGAGGGATTTCAATGTCCCTAGAGGGATTTCTAGGTCCCTAGAGGGAGAGATTTCTATGTCCCTAGAGGGATTTCTAGGTCCCTAGAGGGATTTCTAGGTCCCTAGAGGGATTTCTAGGTCCCTAGAGGGATAGATTTCTATGTCCCTAGAGGGATTTCTATGTCCCTAGAGAGATTTCTAGGTCCCTAGAGGGATTTCTAGGTCCCTAGATTGATTTCTAGGTCCCTAGAGAGAGAGATTTCTATGTCCCTAGAGGGATTTCTAGGTCCCTAGAGGGATTTCTAGGTCCCTAGAGGGATTTCTAGGTCCCTAGAGGGATTTCTAGGTCCCTAGAGGGATTTCTAGGTCCCTAGAGGGATAGATTTCTATGTCCCTAGAGGGATTTCTATGTCCCTAGAGGGATTTCTAGGTCCCTAGAGAGAGAGATTTCTATGTCCCTAGAGGGATTTCTAGGTCCCTAGAGGGATTTCTAGGTCCCTAGAGGGATTTCTAGGTCCCTAGAGGGATTTCTAGGTCCCTAGAGGGATTTCTAGGTCCCTAGAGGGATTTCTAGGTCCCTAGAGGGATAGATTTCTATGTCCCTAGAGGGATTTCTATGTCCCTAGAGAGATTTCTATGTCCCTAGAGAGATTTCTAGGTCCCTAGAGGGATTTCAATGTCCCTAGAGGGATTTCTAGGTCCCTAGAGGGATAGATTTCAATGTCCCTAGAGGGATTTCTAGGTCCCTAGAGGGATTTCTATGTCCCTAGAGGGATAGATTTCTATGTTCCTAGAGGGATTTCTATGTCGCTAGAGGGATTTCTATGTCCCTAGAGGGATTTCTAGGTCCCTAGAGGGATTTCTAGGTCCCTAGAGGGATAGATTTCTATGTCCCTAGAGGGATTTCTATGTCACTAGAGAGATTTCTAGGTCCCTAGAGGGATTTCAATGTCCCTAGAGGGATTTCTAGGTCCCTAGAGGGATAGATTTCTAGGTCCCTAGAGGGATTTCTATGTCCCTAGAGGGATTTCTATGTCCCTAGAGGGATTTCTATGTCCCTAGAGGGATTTCTATGTCCCTAGAGGGATAGATTTCTATGTCCCTAGAGGGATTTCTATGTCCCTATAGGGATTTCTATGTCCCTAGAGGGATTTCTATGTCCCTAGAGGGATTTCTATGTCGCTAGAGGGATTTCTATGTCGCTAGAGGGATTTCTAGGTCCCTAGAGGGATTTCTAGGTCCCTAGAGAGAGAGATTTCTATGTCCCTAGAGGGATTTCTAGGTCCCTAGAGGGATTTCTAGGTCCCTAGAGGGATTTCTAGGTCCCTAGAGGGATAGATTTCTATGTCCCTAGAGGGATTTCTATGTCCCTAGAGAGATTTCTAGGTCCCTAGAGGGATTTCTATGTCCCTAGAGGGATTTCTAGGTCCCTAGAGGGATTTCTAGGTCCCTAGAGGGATTTCTAGGTCCCTAGAGAGAGAGATTTCTATGTCCCTAGAGGGATTTCTAGGTCCCTAGAGGGATTTCTAGGTCCCTAGAGGGATAGATTTCTATGTCCCTAGAGGGATTTCTATGTCCCTAGAGAGATTTCTAGGTCCCTAGAGGGATTTCAATGTCCCTAGAGGGATTTCTAGGTCCCTAGAGGGATAGATTTCAATGTCCCTAGAGGGATTTCTAGGTCCCTAGAGGGATTTCTATGTCCCTAGAGGGATAGATTTCTATGTCCCTAGAGGGATTTCTATGTCCCTAGAGGGATTTCTAGGTCCCTAGAGGGATTTCTAGGTCCCTAGAGGGATTTCTAGGTCCCTAGAGGGATAGATTTCTATGTCCCTAGAGGGATTTCTATGTCCCTAGAGAGATTTCTAGGTCCCTAGAGGGATTTCTATGTCCCTAGAGGGATTTCTAGGTCCCTAGAGGGATTTCTAGGTCCCTAGAGGGATTTCTAGGTCCCTAGAGAGAGAGATTTCTATGTCCCTAGAGGGATTTCTAGGTCCCTAGAGGGATTTCTAGGTCCCTAGAGGGATTTCTAGGTCCCTAGAGGGATTTCTAGGTCCCTAGAGGGATAGATTTCTATGTCCCTAGAGGGATTTCTATGTCCCTAGAGAGATTTCTAGGTCCCTAGAGGGATTTCAATGTCCCTAGAGGGATTTCTAGGTCCCTAGAGGGATAGATTTCAATGTCCCTAGAGGGATTTCTAGGTCCCTAGAGGGATTTCTATGTCCCTAGAGGGATAGATTTCTATGTCCCTAGAGGGATTTCTATGTCGCTAGAGGGATTTCTATGTCCCTAGAGGGATTTCTAGGTCCCTAGAGGGATTTCTAGGTCCCTAGAGGGATAGATTTCTATGTCCCTAGAGGGATTTCTATGTCACTAGAGAGATTTCTAGGTCCCTAGAGGGATTTCAATATCCCTAGAGGGATTTCTAGGTCCCTAGAGGGATAGATTTCTAGGTCCCTAGAGGGATTTCTATGTCCCTAGAGGGATTTCTAGGTCCCTAGAGAGAGAGATTTCTATGTCCCTAGAGGGATTTCTAGGTCCCTAGAGGGATTTCTAGGTCCCTAGAGGGATTTCTAGGTCCCTAGAGGGATTTCTAGGTCCCTAGAGGGATAGATTTCTATGTCCCTAGAGGGATTTCTATGTCCCTAGAGGGATTTCTAGGTCCCTAGAGGGATTTCTAGGTCCCTAGAGGGATTTCTATGTCCCTAGAGGGATAGATTTCTATGTCCCTAGAGGGATTTCTATGTCCCTATAGGGATTTCTATGTCCCTAGAGGGATTTCTATGTCCCTAGAGGGATTTCTATGTCCCTAGAGGGATTTCTATGTCGCTAGAGGGATTTCTAGGTCCCTAGAGGGATTTCTAGGTCCCTAGAGAGAGAGATTTCTATGTCCCTAGAGGGATTTCTAGGTCCCTAGAGAGAGAGATTTCTATGTCCCTAGAGGGATTTCTAGGTCCCTAGAAGGATTTCTAGGTCCCTAGAGGGATTTCTAGGTCCCTAGAGGGATAGATTTCTATGTCCCTAGAGGGATTTCTATGTCACTAGAGAGATTTCTAGGTCCCTAGAGGGATTTCAATGTCCCTAGAGGGATTTCTAGGTCCCTAGAGGGATAGATTTCTAGGTCCCTAGAGGGATTTCTATGTCCCTAGAGGGATTTCAATGTCCCTAGAGGGATTTCTATGTCCCTAGAGGGATTTCTATGTCCCTAGAGGGATAGATTTCTATGTCCCTAGAGGGATTTCTATGTCCCTATAGGGATTTCTATGTCCCTAGAGGAATTTCTATGTCCCTAGAGGGATTTCTATGTCGCTAGAGGGATTTCTATGTCGCTAGAGGGATTTCTAGGTCCCTAGAGGGATTTCTAGGTCCCTAGAGAGAGAGATTTCTATGTCCCTAGAGGGATTTCTAGGTCCCTAGAGAGAGAGATTTCTATGTCCCTAGAGGGATTTCTAGGTCCCTAGAGGGATTTCTAGGTCCCTAGAGGGATTTCTAGGTCCCTAGAGGGATAGATTTCTATGTCCCTAGAGGGATTTCTATGTCCCTAGAGAGATTTCTAGGTCCCTAGAGGGATTTCTAGGTCCCTAGAGGGATTTCAATGTCCCTAGAGGGATTTCTAGGTCCCTAGAGGGATTTCTAGGTCCCTAGAGGGATTTCTATGTCCCTAGAGGGATAGATTTCTATGTCCCTAGAGGGATTTCTATGTCCCTAGAGGGATTTCTATGTCCCTAGAGGGATTTCTAGGTCCCTAGAGGGATTTCTATGTCCCTAGAGGGATAGATTTATATGTCCCTAGAGGGATTTCTATGTCCATAGAGGGATTTCTATGTCCCTAGAGGGATTTCTAGGTCCCTAGAGGGATAGATTTCTATGTCCCTAGAGGGATTTCTAGGTCCCTAGAGGGATTTCTAGGTCCCTAGAGAGAGAGATTTCTATGTCCCTAGAGGGATTTCTAGGTCCCTAGAGAGAGAGATTTCTATGTCCCTAGAGGGATTTCTAGGTCCCTAGAGGGATTTCTAGGTCCCTAGAGGGATTTCTAGGTCCCTAGAGGGATAGATTTCTATGTCCCTAGAGGGATTTCTATGTCCCTAGAGAGATTTCTAGGTCCCTAGAGGGATTTCTATGTCCCTAGAGGGATTTCTAGGTCCCTAGAGGGATTTCTAGGTCCCTAGAGGGATTTCAATGTCCCTAGAGGGATTTCTAGGTCCCTAGAGGGATTTCTAGGTCCCTAGAGGGATTTCTATGTCCCTAGAGGGATAGATTTCTATGTCCCTAGAGGGATTTCTATGTCCCTAGAGGGATTTCTATGTCCCTAGAGGGATTTCTAGGTCCCTAGAGGGATTTCTATGTCCCTAGAGGGATAGATTTATATGTCCCTAGAGGGATTTCTATGTCCATAGAGGGATTTCTATGTCCCTAGAGGGATTTCTAGGTCCCTAGAGGGATAGATTTCTATGTCCTTAGAGGGATTTCTAGGTCCCTAGAGGGATTTCTATGTCCCTAGAGCGATAGATTTCTATGTCCCTAGAGAGTTTCTATGTCGCTAGATGGATTTCTATGTCGCTAGAGGGATTTCTAGGTCCCTAGAGGGATAGATTTCTAGGTCCCTAGAGGGATTTCAATGTCCCTAGAGGGATTTCTAGGTCCCTAGAGGGATAGATTTCTAGGTCCCTAGAGGGATTTCAATGTCCCTAGAGGGATTTCTAGGTCCCTAGAGGGATTTCAATGTCCCTAGAGGGATTTCTAGGTCCCTAGAGGGAGAGATTTCTATGTCCCTAGAGGGATTTCTAGGTCCCTAGAGGGATTTCTAGGTCCCTAGAGGGATAGATTTCTATGTCCCTAGAGGGATTTCTATGTCCCTAGAGAGATTTCTATGTCCCTAGAGAGATTTCTAGGTCCCTAGAGGGATTTCAATGTCCCTAGAGGGATTTCTAGGTCCCTAGAGGGATAGATTTCAATGTCCCTAGAGGGATTTCTAGGTCCCTAGAGGGATTTCTATGTCCCTAGAGGGATAGATTTCTATGTCCCTAGAGGGATTTCTATGTCGCTAGAGGGATTTCTATGTCCCTAGAGGGATTTCTAGGTCCCTAGAGGGATTTCTAGGTCCCTAGAGGGATAGATTTCTATGTCCCTAGAGGGATTTCTATGTCACTAGAGAGATTTCTAGGTCCCTAGAGGGATTTCAATGTCCCTAGAGGGATTTCTAGGTCCCTAGAGGGATAGATTTCTAGGTCCCTAGAGGGATTTCTATGTCCCTAGAGGGATTTCAATGTCCCTAGAGGGATTTCTATGTCCCTAGAGGGATTTCTATGTCCCTAGAGGGATAGATTTCTATGTCCCTAGAGGGATTTCTATGTCCCTAGAGGGATTTCTAGGTCCCTAGAGGGATTTCTATGTCCCTAGAGGGATAGATTTATATGTCCCTAGAGGGATTTCTATGTCCATAGAGGGATTTCTATGTCCCTAGAGGGATTTCTAGGTCCCTAGAGGGATAGATTTCTATGTCGCTAGAGGGATTTCTAGGTCCCTAGAGGGATTTCTAGGTCCCTAGAGAGAGAGATTTCTATGTCCCTAGAGGGATTTCTAGGTCCTTAGAGAGAGAGATTTCTATGTCCCTAGAGGGATTACTAGGTCCCTAGAGGGATTTCTAGGTCCCTAGAGGGATAGATTTCTATGTCCCTAGAGGGATTTCTATGTCCCTAGAGAGATTTCTAGGTCCCTAGAGGGATTTCTATGTCCCTAGAGGGATTTCTAGGTCCCTAGAGGGATTTCAATGTCCCTAGAGGGATTTCTAGGTCCCTAGAGGGATTTCTAGGTCCCTAGAGGGATTTCTATGTCCCTAGAGGGATAGATTTCTATGTCCCTAGAGGGATTTCTATGTCCCTAGAGGGATTTCTATGTCCCTAGAGGGATTTCTAGGTCCCTAGAGGGATTTCTAGGTCCCTAGAGGGATTTCTAGGTCCCTAGAGGGATAGATTTCTAGGTCCCTAGAGGGATTTCAATGTCCCTAGAGGGATTTCTAGGTCCCTAGAGGGATTTCAATGTCCCTAGAGGGATTTCTAGGTCCCTAGAGGGATAGATTTCTAGGTCCCTAGAGGGATTTCTATGTCCCTAGAGGGATTTCTAGGTCCCTAGAGGGATAGATTTCTAGGTCCCTAGAGGGATTTCTATGTCCCTAGAGGGATTTCTATGTCCCTAGAGGGATTTCTATGTCCCTAGAGGGATAGATTTCTATGTCCCTAGAGGGATTTCTATGTCCCTAGAGGGATTTCTAGGTCCCTAGAGAGAGAGATTTCTATGTCCCTAGAGGGATTTCTAGGTCCCTAGAGGGATTTCTAGGTCCCTAGAGGGATTTCTAGGTCCCTAGAGGGATTTCTAGGTCCCTAGAGGGATAGATTTCTATGTCCCGAGAGGGATTTCTATGTCCCTAGAGAGATTTCTATGTCCCTAGAGAGATTTCTAGGTCCCTAGAGGGATTTCAATGTCCCTAGAGGGATTTCTAGGTCCCTAGAGGGATAGATTTCAATGTCCCTAGAGGGATTTCTAGGTCCCTAGAGGGATTTCTATGTCCCTAGAGGGATAGATTTCTATGTCCCTAGAGGGATTTCTATGTCGCTAGAGGGATTTCTATGTCCCTAGAGGGATTTCTAGGTCCCTAGAGGGATTTCTAGGTCCCTAGAGGGATAGATTTCTATGTCCCTAGAGGGATTTCTATGTCACTAGAGAGATTTCTAGGTCCCTAGAGGGATTTCAATGTCCCTAGAGGGATTTCTAGGTCCCTAGAGGGATAGATTTCTAGGTCCCTAGAGGGATTTCTATGTCCCTAGAGGGATTTCTATGTCCCTAGAGGGATTTCTATGTCCCTAGAGGGATTTCTATGTCCCTAGAGGGATAGATTTCTATGTCTCTAGAGGGATTTCTATGTCCCTATAGGGATTTCTATGTCCCTAGAGGGATTTCTATGTCCCTAGAGGGATTTCTATGTCGCTAGAGGGATTTCTATGTCGCTAGAGGGATTTCTAGGTCCCTAGAGGGATTTCTAGGTCCCTAGAGAGAAAGATTTCTATGTCCCTAGAGGGATTTCTAGGTCCCTAGAGGGATTTCTAGGTCCCTAGAGGGATTTTTAGGTCCCTAGAGGGATTTCTAGGTCCCTAGAGGGATAGATTTCTATGTCCCTAGAGGGATTTCTATGTCCCTAGAGAGATTTCTAGGTCCCTAGAGGGATTTCTATGTCCCTAGAGGGATTTCTAGGTCCCTAGAGGGATTTCTAGGTCCCTAGAGGGATTTCTAGGTCCCTAGAGAGAGAGATTTCTATGTCCCTAGAGGGATTTCTAGGTCCCTAGAGGGATTTCTAGGTCCCTAGAGGGATTTCTAGGTCCCTAGAGGGATAGATTTCTATGTCCCTAGAGGGATTTCTATGTCCCTAGAGAGATTTCTAGGTCCCTAGAGGGATTTCTATGTCCCTAGAGGGATTTCTAGGTCCCTAGAGGGATTTCTAGGTCCCTAGAGGGATTTCAATGTCCCTAGAGGGATTTCTAGGTCCCTAGAGGGATTTCTAGGTCCCTAGAGGGATTTCAATGTCCCTAGAGGGATTTCTAGGTCCCTAGAGGGATTTCTAGGTCCCTAGAGGGATAGATTTCTAGGTCCCTAGAGGGATTTCTATGTCCCTAGAGGGATTTCTAGGTCCCTAGAGGGATAGATTTCTAGGTCCCTAGAGGGATTTCTATGTCCCTAGAGGGATTTCTATGTCCCTAGAGGGATTTCTATGTCCCTAGAGGGATAGATTTCTATGTCCCTAGAGGGATTTCTATGTCCCTAGAGGGATTTCTAGGTCCCTAGAGAGAGAGATTTCTATGTCCCTAGAGGGATTTCTAGGTCCCTAGAGGGATTTCTAGGTCCCTAGAGGGATTTCTAGGTCCCTAGAGGGATAGATTTCTATGTCCCTAGAGGGATTTCTATGTCCCTAGAGAGATTTCTATGTCCCTAGAGAGATTTCTAGGTCCCTAGAGGGATTTCAATGTCCCTAGAGGGATTTCTAGGTCCCTAGAGGGATAGATTTCAATGTCCCTAGAGGGATTTCTAGGTCCCTAGAGGGATTTCTATGTCCCTAGAGGGATAGATTTCTATGTCCCTAGAGGGATTTCTATGTCGCTAGAGGGATTTCTATGTCCCTAGAGGGATTTCTAGGTCCCTAGAGGGATTTCTAGGTCCCTAGAGGGATAGATTTCTATGTCCCTAGAGGGATTTCTATGTCACTAGAGAGATTTCTAGGTCCCTAGAGGGATTTCAATGTCCCTAGAGGGATTTCTAGGTCCCTAGAGGGATAGATTTCTAGGTCCCTAGAGGGATTTCTATGTCCCTAGAGGGATTTCTATGTCCCTAGAGGGATTTCTATGTCCCTAGAGGGATTTCTATGTCCCTAGAGGGATAGATTTCTATGTCCCTAGAGGGATTTCTATGTCCCTATAGGGATTTCTATGTCCCTAGAGGGATTTCTATGTCCCTAGAGGGATTTCTATGTCGCTAGAGGGATTTCTATGTCGCTAGAGGGATTTCTAGGTCCCTAGAGGGATTTCTAGGTCCCTAGAGAGAAAGATTTCTATGTCCCTAGAGGGATTTCTAGGTCCCTAGAGGGATTTCTAGGTCCCTAGAGGGATTTTTAGGTCCCTAGAGGGATTTCTAGGTCCCTAGAGGGATAGATTTCTATGTCCCTAGAGGGATTTCTATGTCCCTAGAGAGATTTCTAGGTCCCTAGAGGGATTTCTATGTCCCTAGAGGGATTTCTAGGTCCCTAGAGGGATTTCTAGGTCCCTAGAGGGATTTCTAGGTCCCTAGAGAGAGAGATTTCTATGTCCCTAGAGGGATTTCTAGGTCCCTAGAGGGATTTCTAGGTCCCTAGAGGGATTTCTAGGTCCCTAGAGGGATAGATTTCTATGTCCCTAGAGGGATTTCTATGTCCCTAGAGAGATTTCTAGGTCCCTAGAGGGATTTCTATGTCCCTAGAGGGATTTCTAGGTCCCTAGAGGGATTTCTAGGTCCCTAGAGGGATTTCAATGTCCCTAGAGGGATTTCTAGGTCCCTAGAGGGATTTCTAGGTCCCTAGAGGGATTTCTATGTCCCTAGAGGGATAGATTTCTATGTCCCTAGAGGGATTTCTATGTCCCTAGAGGGATTTCTATGTCCCTAGAGGGATTTCTAGGTCCCTAGAGGGATTTCTATGTCCCTAGAGGGATAGATTTATATGTCCCTAGAGGGATTTCTATGTCCATAGAGGGATTTCTATGTCCCTAGAGGGATTTCTAGGTCCCTAGAGGGATAGATTTCTATGTCCCTAGAGGGATTTCTAGGTCCCTAGAGGGATTTCTATGTCCCTAGAGCGATAGATTTCTATGTCCCTAGAGGGATTTCTATGTCGCTAGAGGGATTTCTATGTCGCTAGAGGGATTTCTAGGTCCCTAGAGGGATTTCTAGGTCCCTAGAGAGAGAGATTTCTATGTCCCTAGAGGGATTTCTAGGTCCCTAGAGAGAGAGATTTCTATGTCCCTAGAGGGATTTCTAGGTCCCTAGAGGGATTTCTAGGTCCCTAGAGGGATAGATTTCTAGGTCCCTAGAGGGATTTCAATGTCCCTAGAGGGATTTCTAGGTCCCTAGAGGGATAGATTTCTAGGTCCCTAGAGGGATTTCAATGTCCCTAGAGGGATTTCTAGGTCCCTAGAGGGATTTCAATGTCCCTAGAGGAATTTCTAGGTCCCTAGAGGGATACATTTCTAGGTCCCTAGAGGGATTTCTATGTCCCTAGAGGGATTTCTATGTCCCTAGAGGGATTTCTATGTCCCTAGAGGGATTTCTATGTCCCTAGAGGGATTTCTATGTCCCTAGAGGGATAGATTTCTATGTCCCTAGAGGGATTTCTATGTCCCTAGAGGGATTTCTAGGTCCCTAGAGAGAGAGATTTCTATGTCCCTAGAGGGATTTCTAGGTCCCTAGAGGGATTTCTAGGTCCCTAGAGGGATTTCTAGGTCCCTAGAGGGATTTCTAGGTCCCTAGAGGGATTTCTAGGTCCCTAGAGGGATTTCTAGGTCCCTAGAGGGATTTCTAGGTCCCTAGAGGGATAGATTTCTATGTCCCTAGAGGGATTTCTATGTCCCTAGAGAGATTTCTATGTCCCTAGAGAGATTTCTAGGTCCCTAGAGGGATTTCAATGTCCCTAGAGGGATTTCTAGGTCCCTAGAGGGATAGATTTCAATGTCCCTAGAGGGATTTCTAGGTCCCTAGAGGGATTTCTATGTCCCTAGAGGGATAGATTTCTATGTCCCTAGAGGGATTTCTATGTCGCTAGAGGGATTTCTATGTCCCTAGAGGGATAGATTTCTATTTCCCTAGAGGGATTTCTATGTCCCTATAGGGATTTCTATGTCCCTAGAGGGATTTCTATGTCCCTAGAGGGATTTCTATGTCACTAGAGAGATTTCTAGGTCCCTAGAGGGATTTCAATGTCCCTAGAGGGATTTCTAGGTCCCTAGAGGGATAGATTTCTAGGTCCCTAGAGGGATTTCTATGTCCCTAGAGGGATTTCAATGTCCCTAGAGGGATTTCTATGTCCCTAGAGGGATTTCTATGTCCCTAGAGGGATAGATTTCTATTTCCCTAGAGGTATTTCTATGTCCCTATAGGGATTTCTATGTCCCTAGAGGGATTTCTATGTCCCTAGAGGGATTTCTAGGTCCCTAGAGGGATAGATTTCTATGTCCCTAGAGGGATTTCTATGTCCCTAGAGGGATTTCTATGTCCCTAGAGGGATAGATTTCTATGTCCCTAGAGGGATTTCTAGGTCCCTAGAGAGAGAGATTTCTATGTCCCTAGAGGGATTTCTAGGTCCCTAGAGGGATTTCTAGGTCCCTAGAGGGATTTCTAGGTCCCTAGAGGGATTTCTAGGTCCCTAGAGGGATTTCTAGGTCCCTAGAGGGATTTCTAGGTCCCTAGAGGGATAGATTTCTATGTCCCTAGAGGGATTTCTATGTCCCTAGAGAGATTTCTATGTCCCTAGAGAGATTTCTAGGTCCCTAGAGGGATTTCAATGTCCCTAGAGGGATTTCTAGGTCCCTAGAGGGATAGATTTCAATGTCCCTAGAGGGATTTCTAGGTCCCTAGAGGGATTTCTATGTCCCTAGAGGGATAGATTTCTATGTCCCTAGAGGGATTTCTATGTCGCTAGAGGGATTTCTATGTCCCTAGAGGGATTTCTAGGTCCCTAGAGGGATTTCTAGGTCCCTAGAGGGATAGATTTCTATGTCCCTAGAGGGATTTCTATGTCACTAGAGAGATTTCTAGGTCCCTAGAGGGATTTCAATGTCCCTAGAGGGATTTCTAGGTCCCTAGAGGGATAGATTTCTAGGTCCCTAGAGGGATTTCTATGTCCCTAGAGGGATTTCTATGTCCCTAGAGGGATTTCTATGTCCCTAGAGGGATTTCTATGTCCCTAGAGGGATTTCTATGTCCCTAGAGGGATTTCTATGTCCCTAGAGGGATAGATTTCTATGTCCCTAGAGGGATTTCTATGTCCCTATAGGGATTTCTATGTCCCTAGAGGGATTTCTATGTCCCTAGAGGGATTTCTATGTCGCTAGAGGGATTTCTATGTCGCTAGAGGGATTTCTAGGTCCCTAGAGGGATTTCTAGGTCCCTAGAGAGAGAGATTTCTATGTCCCTAGAGGGATTTCTAGGTCCCTAGAGGGATTTCTAGGTCCCTAGAGGGATAGATTTCTATGTCCCTAGAGAGATTTCTATGTCCCTAGAGAGATTTCTAGGTCCCTAGAGGGATTTCTATGTCCCTAGAGGGATTTCTAGGTCCCTAGAGGGATTTCTAGGTCCCTAGAGGGATTTCTAGGTCCCTAGAGAGAGAGATTTCTATGTCCCTAGAGGGATTTCTAGGTCCCTAGAGGGATTTCTAGGTCCCTAGAGGGATTTCTATGTCCCTAGAGCGATAGATTTCTATGTCCCTAGAGGGATTTCTATGTCGCTAGAGGGATTTCTATGTCGCTAGAGGGATTTCTAGGTCCCTAGAGGGATTTCTAGGTCCCTAGAGAGAGAGATTTCTATGTCCCTAGAGGGATTTCTAGGTCCCTAGAGAGAGAGATTTCTATGTCCCTAGAGGGATTTCTAGGTCCCTAGAGGGATTTCTAGGTCCCTAGAGGGATAGATTTCTAGGTCCCTAGAGGGATTTCAATGTCCCTAGAGGGATTTCTAGGTCCCTAGAGGGATAGATTTCAAGGTCCCTAGAGGGATTTCAATGTCCCTAGAGGGATTTCTAGGTCCCTAGAGGGATTTCAATGTCCCTAGAGGGATTTCTAGGTCCCTAGAGGGATAGATTTCTAGGTCCCTAGAGGGATTTCTATGTCCCTAGAGGGATTTCTATGTCCCTAGAGGGATTTCTATGTCCCTAGAGGGATAGATTTCTATGTCCCTAGAGGGATTTCTATGTCCCTAGAGGGATTTCTAGGTCCCTAGAGAGAGAGATTTCTATGTCCCTAGAGGGATTTTTAGGTCCCTAGAGGGATTTCTAGGTCCCTAGAGGGATTTCTAGGTCCCTAGAGGGATTTCTAGGTCCCTAGAGGGATTTCTAGGTCCCTAGAGGGATAGATTTCTATGTCCCTAGAGGGATTTCTATGTCCCTAAAGAGATTTCTAGGTCCCTAGAGGGATTTCAATGTCCCTAGAAGGATTTCTAGGTCCCTAGAGGGATAGATTTCAATGTCCCTAGAGGGATTTCTAGGTCCCTAGAGGGATTTCTATGTCCCTAGAGGGATAGATTTCTATGTCCCTAGAGGGATTTCTATGTCGCTAGAGGGATTTCTATGTCCCTAGAGGGATTTCTAGGTCCCTAGAGGGATAGATTTCTATGTCCCTAGAGGGATTTCTATGTCACTAGAGAGATTTCTAGGTCCCTAGAGGGATTTCAATGTCCCTAGAGGGATTTCTAGGTCCCTAGAGGGATAGATTTCTAGGTCCCTAGAGGGATTTCTATGTCCCTAGAGGGATTTCAATGTCCCTAGAGGGATTTCTATGTCCCTAGAGGGATTTCTATGTCCCTAGAGGGATAGATTTCTATTTCCCTAGAGGGATTTCTATGTCCCTATAGGGATTTCTATGTCCCTAGAGGGATTTCTATGTCCCTAGAGGGATTTCTATGTCGCTAGAGGGATTTCTATGTCGCTAGAGGGATTTCTAGGTCCCTAGAGGGATTTCTAGGTCCCTAGAGAGAGAGATTTCTATGTCCCTAGAGGGATTTCTAGGTCCCTAGAGAGAGAGATTTCTATGTCCCTAGAGGGATTTCTAGGTCCCTAGAGGGATTTCTAGGTCCCTAGAGGGATTTCTAGGTCCCTAGAGGGATAGATTTCTATGTCCCTAGAGGGATTTCTATGTCCCTAGAGAGATTTCTAGGTCCCTAGAGGGATTTCTATGTCCCTAGAGGGATTTCTAGGTCCCTAGAGGGATTTCTAGGTCCCTAGAGGGATTTCAATGTCCCTAGAGGGATTTCTAGGTCCCTAGAGGGATTTCTAGGTCCCTAGAGGGATTTCTATGTCCCTAGAGGGATATATTTCTATGTCCCTAGAGGGATTTCTATGTCCCTAGAGGGATTTCTATGTCCCTAGAGGGATTTCTAGGTCCCTAGAGGGATATCTATGTCCCTAGAGGGATAGATTTATATGTCCCTAGAGGGATTTCTATGTCCATAGAGGGATTTCTATGTCCCTAGAGGGATTTCTAGGTCCCTAGAGGGATAGATTTCTATGTCCCTAGAGGGATTTCTAGGTCCCTAGAGGGATTTCTATGTCCCTAGAGCGATAGATTTCTATGTCCCTAGAGGGATTTCTATGTCGCTAGAGGGATTTCTATGTCGCTAGAGGGATTTCTAGGTCCCTAGAGGGATAGATTTCTAGGTCCCTAGAGGGATTTCAATGTCCCTAGAGGGATTTCTAGGTCCCTAGAGGGATTTCAATGCCCCTAGAGGGATTTCTAGGTCCCTAGAGGGATAGATTTCTAGGTCCCTAGAGGGATTTCTATGTCCCTAGAGGGATTTCTATGTCCCTAGAGGGATTTCTATGTCCCTAGAGGGATTTCTATGTCCCTAGAGGGATAGATTTCTATGTCCCTAGAGGGATTTCTATGTCCCTAGAGGGATTTCTAGGTCCCTAGAGAGAGAGATTTCTATGTCTCTAGAGGGATTTCTAGGTCCCTAGAGGGATTTCTAGGTCCCTAGAGGGATTTCTAGGTCCCTAGAGGGATTTCTAGGTCCCTAGAGGGATTTCTAGGTCCCTAGAGGGATTTCTAGGTCCCTAGAGGGATTTCTAGGTCCCTAGAGGGATTTCTAGGTCCCTAGAGGGATTTCTAGGTCCCTAGAGGGATAGATTTCTATGTCCCTAGAGGGATTTCTATGTCCCTAGAGAGATTTCTATGTCCCTAGAGAGATTTCTAGGTCCCTAGAGGGATTTCAATGTCCCTAGAGGGATTTCTAGGTCCCTAGAGGGATAGATTTCAATGTCCCTAGAGGGATTTCTAGGTCCCTAGAGGGATTTCTATGTCCCTAGAGGGATAGATTTCTATGTCCCTAGAGGGATTTCTATGTCGCTAGAGGGATTTCTATGTCCCTAGAGGGATTTCTAGGTCCCTAGAGGGATTTCTAGGTCCCTAGAGGGATAGATTTCTATGTCCCTAGAGGGATTTCTATGTCACTAGAGAGATTTCTAGGTCCCTAGAGGGATTTCAATATCCCTAGAGGGATTTCTAGGTCCCTAGAGGGATTTCTAGGTCCCTAGAGGGATAGATTTCTAGGTCCCTAGAGAGATTTCTATGTCCCTAGAGGGATTTCTAGGTCCCTAGAGGGATTTCTAGGTCCCTAGAGGGATTTCTAGGTCCCTAGAGGGATTTCTAGGTCCCTAGAGGGATAGGATTCTATGTCCCTAGAGGGATTTCTATGTCCCTAGAGAGATTTCTAGGTCCCTAGAGGGATTTCTAGGTCCCTAGATTGATTTCTAGGTCCCTAGAGAGAGAGATTTCTATGTCCCTAGAGGGATTTCTAGGTCCCTAGAGGGATTTCTAGGTCCCTAGAGGGATTTCTAGGTCCCTAGAGGGATTTCTAGGTCCCTAGAGGGATTTCTAGGTCCCTAGAGGGATTTCTAGGTCCCTAGAGGGATAGATTTCTATGTCCCTAGAGGGATTTCTATGTCCCTAGAGAGATTTCTATGTCCCTAGAGAGATTTCTAGGTCCCTAGAGGGATTTCAATGTCCCTAGAGGGATTTCTAGGTCCCTAGAGGGATAGATTTCAATGTCCCTAGAGGGATTTCTAGGTCCCTAGAGGGATTTCTATGTCCCTAGAGGGATAGATTTCTATGTCCCTAGAGGGATTTCTATGTCGCTAGAGGGATTTCTATGTCGCTAGAGGGATTTCTAGGTCCCTAGAGGGATTTCTAGGTCCCTAGAGGGATAGATTTCTATGTCCCTAGAGGGATTTCTATGTCACTAGAGAGATTTCTAGGTCCCTAGAGGGATTTCAATGTCCCTAGAGGGATTTCTAGGTCCCTAGAGGGATAGATTTCTAGGTCCCTAGAGGGATTTCTATGTCCCTAGAGGGATTTCAATGTCCCTAGAGGGATTTCTATGTCCCTAGAGGGATTTCTATGTCCCTAGAGGGATAGATTTCTATGTCCCTAGAGGGATTTCTATGTCCCTATAGGGATTTCTATGTCCCTAGAGGGATTTCTATGTCCCTAGAGGGATTTCTATGTCGCTAGAGGGATTTCTAGGTCCCTAGAGGGATTTCTAGGTCCCTAGAGAGAGAGATTTCTATGTCCCTAGAGGGATTTCTAGGTCCCTAGAGAGAGAGATTTCTATGTCCCTAGAGGGATTTCTAGGTCCCTAGAGAGAGAGATTTCTATGTCCCTAGAGGGATTTCTAGGTCCCTAGAGGGATTTCTAGGTCCCTAGAGGGATTTCTAGGTCCCTAGAGGGATAGATTTCTATGTCCCTAGAGGGATTTCTATGTCCCTAGAGAGATTTCTAGGTCCCTAGAGGGATTTCTATGTCCCTAGAGGGATTTCTAGGTCCCTAGAGGGATTTCTAGGTCCCTAGAGGGATTTCAATGTCCCTAGAGGGATTTCTAGGTCCCTAGAGGGATAGATTTCTAGGTCCCTAGAGGGATTTCTATGTCCCTAGAGGGATTTCTATGTCCCTAGAGGGATTTCTATGTCCCTAGAGGGATTTCTATGTCCCTAGAGGGATAGATTTCTATGTCCCTAGAGGGATTTCTATGTCCCTAGAGGGATTTCTAGGTCCCTAGAGAGAGAGATTTCTATGTCTCTAGAGGGATTTCTAGGTCCCTAGAGGGATTTCTAGGTCCCTAGAGGGATTTCTAGGTCCCTAGAGGGATTTCTAGGTCCCTAGAGGGATTTCTAGGTCCCTAGAGGGATTTCTAGGTCCCTAGAGGGATTTCTAGGTCCCTAGAGGGATTTCTAGGTCCCTAGAGGGATTTCTAGGTCCCTAGAGGGATAGATTTCTATGTCCCTAGAGGGATTTCTATGTCCCTAGAGAGATTTCTATGTCCCTAGAGAGATTTCTAGGTCCCTAGAGGGATTTCAATGTCCCTAGAGGGATTTCTAGGTCCCTAGAGGGATAGATTTCAATGTCCCTAGAGGGATTTCTAGGTCCCTAGAGGGATTTCTATGTCCCTAGAGGGATAGATTTCTATGTCCCTAGAGGGATTTCTATGTCGCTAGAGGGATTTCTATGTCCCTAGAGGGATTTCTAGGTCCCTAGAGGGATTTCTAGGTCCCTAGAGGGATAGATTTCTATGTCCCTAGAGGGATTTCTATGTCACTAGAGAGATTTCTAGGTCCCTAGAGGGATTTCAATATCCCTAGAGGGATTTCTAGGTCCCTAGAGGGATTTCTAGGTCCCTAGAGGGATAGATTTCTAGGTCCCTAGAGAGATTTCTATGTCCCTAGAGGGATTTCTAGGTCCCTAGAGGGATTTCTAGGTCCCTAGAGGGATTTCTAGGTCCCTAGAGGGATTTCTAGGTCCCTAGAGGGATAGGATTCTATGTCCCTAGAGGGATTTCTATGTCCCTAGAGAGATTTCTAGGTCCCTAGAGGGATTTCTAGGTCCCTAGATTGATTTCTAGGTCCCTAGAGAGAGAGATTTCTATGTCCCTAGAGGGATTTCTAGGTCCCTAGAGGGATTTCTAGGTCCCTAGAGGGATTTCTAGGTCCCTAGAGGGATTTCTAGGTCCCTAGAGGGATTTCTAGGTCCCTAGAGGGATTTCTAGGTCCCTAGAGGGATAGATTTCTATGTCCCTAGAGGGATTTCTATGTCCCTAGAGAGATTTCTATGTCCCTAGAGAGATTTCTAGGTCCCTAGAGGGATTTCAATGTCCCTAGAGGGATTTCTAGGTCCCTAGAGGGATAGATTTCAATGTCCCTAGAGGGATTTCTAGGTCCCTAGAGGGATTTCTATGTCCCTAGAGGGATAGATTTCTATGTCCCTAGAGGGATTTCTATGTCGCTAGAGGGATTTCTATGTCGCTAGAGGGATTTCTAGGTCCCTAGAGGGATTTCTAGGTCCCTAGAGGGATAGATTTCTATGTCCCTAGAGGGATTTCTATGTCACTAGAGAGATTTCTAGGTCCCTAGAGGGATTTCAATGTCCCTAGAGGGATTTCTAGGTCCCTAGAGGGATAGATTTCTAGGTCCCTAGAGGGATTTCTATGTCCCTAGAGGGATTTCAATGTCCCTAGAGGGATTTCTATGTCCCTAGAGGGATTTCTATGTCCCTAGAGGGATAGATTTCTATGTCCCTAGAGGGATTTCTATGTCCCTATAGGGATTTCTATGTCCCTAGAGGGATTTCTATGTCCCTAGAGGGATTTCTATGTCGCTAGAGGGATTTCTAGGTCCCTAGAGGGATTTCTAGGTCCCTAGAGAGAGAGATTTCTATGTCCCTAGAGGGATTTCTAGGTCCCTAGAGAGAGAGATTTCTATGTCCCTAGAGGGATTTCTAGGTCCCTAGAGAGAGAGATTTCTATGTCCCTAGAGGGATTTCTAGGTCCCTAGAGGGATTTCTAGGTCCCTAGAGGGATTTCTAGGTCCCTAGAGGGATAGATTTCTATGTCCCTAGAGGGATTTCTATGTCCCTAGAGAGATTTCTAGGTCCCTAGAGGGATTTCTATGTCCCTAGAGGGATTTCTAGGTCCCTAGAGGGATTTCTAGGTCCCTAGAGGGATTTCAATGTCCCTAGAGGGATTTCTAGGTCCCTAGAGGGATTTCTAGGTCCCTAGAGGGATTTCTATGTCCCTAGAGGGATAGATTTCTATGTCCCTAGAGGGATTTCTATGTCCCTAGAGGGATTTCTATGTCCCTAGAGGGATTTCTAGGTCCCTAGAGGGATTTCTATGTCCCTAGAGGGATAGATTTATATGTCCCTAGAGGGATTTCTATGTCCATAGAGGGATTTCTATGTCCCTAGAGGGATTTCTAGGTCCCTAGAGGGATAGATTTCTATGTCCCTAGAGGGATTTCTAGGTCCCTAGAGGGATTTCTAGGTCCCTAGAGAGAGAGATTTCTATGTCCCTAGAGGGATTTCTAGGTCCCTAGAGAGAGAGATTTCTATGTCCCTAGAGGGATTTCTAGGTCCCTAGAGGGATTTCTAGGTCCCTAGAGGGATTTCTAGGTCCCTAGAGGGATAGATTTCTATGTCCCTAGAGGGATTTCTATGTCCCTAGAGAGATTTCTAGGTCCCTAGAGGGATTTCTATGTCCCTAGAGGGATTTCTAGGTCCCTAGAGGGATTTCTAGGTCCCTAGAGGGATTTCAATGTCCCTAGAGGGATTTCTAGGTCCCTAGAGGGATTTCTAGGTCCCTAGAGGGATTTCTATGTCTCTAGAGGGATAGATTTCTATGTCCCTAGAGGGATTTCTATGTCCCTAGAGGGATTTCTATGTCCCTAGAGGGATTTCTAGGTCCCTAGAGGGATTTCTATGTCCCTAGAGGGATAGATTTATATGTCCCTAGAGGGATTTCTATGTCCATAGAGGGATTTCTATGTCCCTAGAGGGATTTCTAGGTCCCTAGAGGGATAGATTTCTATGTCCCTAGAGGGATTTCTAGGTCCCTAGAGGGATTTCTATGTCCCTAGAGTGATAGATTTCTATGTCCCTAGAGGGATTTCTATGTCGCTAGAGGGATTTCTATGTCGCTAGAGGGATTTCTAGGTCCCTAGAGGGATAGATTTCTAGGTCCCTAGAGGGATTTCAATGTCCCTAGAGGGATTTCTAGGTCCCTAGAGGGATAGATTTCTAGGTAACTAGAGGGATTTCAATGTCCCTAGAGGAATTTCTAGGTCCCTAGAGGGATTTCAATGTCCCTAGTGGGATTTCTAGGTCCCTAGAGGGAGAGATTTCTATGTCCCTAGAGGGATTTCTAGGTCCCTAGAGGGATTTCTAGGTCCCTAGAGGGATAGATTTCTATGTCCCTAGAGGGATTTCTATGTCCCTAGAGAGATTTCTAGGTCCCTAGAGGGATTTCTAGGTCCCTAGATTGATTTCTAGGTCCCTAGAGAGAGAGATTTCTATGTCCCTAGAGGGATTTCTAGGTCCCTAGAGGGATTTCTACGTCCCTAGAGGGATTTCTAGGTCCCTAGAGGGATTTCTAGGTCCCTAGAGGGATTTCTAGGTCCCTAGAGGGATTTCTAGGTCCCTAGAGGGATTTCTAGGTCCCTAGAGGGATAGATTTCTATGTCCCTAGAGGGATTTCTATGTCCCTAGAGAGATTTCTATGTCCCTAGAGAGATTTCTAGGTCCCTAGAGGGATTTCAATGTCCCTAGAGGGATTTCTAGGTCCCTAGAGGGATAGATTTCAATGTCCCTAGAGGGATTTCTAGGTCCCTAGAGGGATTTCTATGTCCCTAGAGGGATAGATTTCTATGTCCCTAGAGGGATTTCTATGTCGCTAGAGGGATTTCTATGTCCCTAGAGGGATTTCTAGGTCCCTAGAGGGATTTCTAGGTCCCTAGAGGGATAGATTTCTATGTCCCTAGAGGGATTTCTATGTCACTAGAGAGATTTCTAGGTCCCTAGAGGGATTTCAATGTCCCTAGAGGGATTTCTAGGTCCCTAGAGGGATAGATTTCTAGGTCCCTAGAGGGATTTCTATGTCCCTAGAGGGATTTCTATGTCCCTAGAGAGATTTCTAGGTCCCTAGAGGGATTTCTAGGTCCCTAGATTGATTTCTAGGTCCCTAGAGAGAGAGATTTCTATGTCCCTAGAGGGATTTCTAGGTCCCTAGAGGGATTTCTAGGTCCCTAGAGGGATTTCTAGGTCCCTAGAGGGATTTCTAGGTCCCTAGAGGGATTTCTAGGTCCCTAGAGGGATTTCTAGGTCCCTAGAGGGATTTCTAGGTCCCTAGAGGGATAGATTTCTATGTCCCTAGAGGGATTTCTATGTCCCTAGAGAGATTTCTATGTCCCTAGAGAGATTTCTAGGTCCCTAGAGGGATTTCAATGTCCCTAGAGGGATTTCTAGGTCCCTAGAGGGATAGATTTCAATGTCCCTAGAGGGATTTCTAGGTCCCTAGAGGGATTTCTATGTCCCTAGAGGGATAGATTTCTATGTCCCTAGAGGGATTTCTATGTCGCTAGAGGGATTTCTATGTCCCTAGAGGGATTTCTAGGTCCCTAGAGGGATAGATTTCTATGTCCCTAGAGGGATTTCTATGTCACTAGAGAGATTTCTAGGTCCCTAGAGGGATTTCTATGTCCCTAGAGGGATTTCAATGTCCCTATAGGGATTTCTATGTCCCTAGAGGGATTTCTATGTCCCTAGAGGGATAGATTTCTATGTCCCTAGAGGGATTTCTATGTCCCTATAGGGATTTCTATGTCCCTAGAGGGATTTCTATGTCCCTAGAGGGATTTCTATGTCGCTAGAGGGATTTCTATGTCGCTAGAGGGATTTCTAGGTCCCTAGAGGGATTTCTAGGTCCCTAGAGGGATTTCTAGGTCCCTAGAGGGATTTCTAGGTCCCTAGAGGGATAGATTTCTAGGTCCCTAGAGAGAGAGATTTCTATGTCCCTAGAGGGATTTTTAGGTCCCTAGAGGGATTTCTAGGTCCCTAGAGGGATTTCTAGGTCCCTAGAGGGATAGATTTCTATGTCCCTTGAGGGATTTCTATGTCCCTAGAGAGATTTCTAGGTCCCTAGAGGGATTTCTATGTCCCTAGAGGGATTTCTAGGTCCCTAGAGGGATTTCTAGGTCCCTAGAGGGATTTCAATGTCCCTAGAGGGATTTCTAGGTCCCTAGAGGGATTTCTAGGTCCCTAGAGGGATTTCTATGTCCCTAGAGGGATAGATTTCTATGTCCCTAGAGGGATTTCTATGTCCCTAGAGGGATTTCTATGTCCCTAGAGGGATTTCTAGGTCCCTAGAGGGATTTCTATGTCCCTAGAGGGATAGATTTATATGTCCCTAGAGGGATTTCTATGTCCATAGAGGGATTTCTATGTCCCTAGAGGGATAGATTTCAATGTCCCTAGAGGGATTTCTAGGTCCCTAGAGGGATTTCTATGTCCCTAGAGGGATAGATTTCTATGTCCCTAGAGGGATTTCTATGTCGCTAGAGGGATTTCTATGTCCCTAGAGGGATTTCTAGGTCCCTAGAGGGATTTCTAGGTCCCTAGAGGGATAGATTTCTATGTCCCTAGAGGGATTTCTATGTCACTAGAGAGATTTCTAGGTCCCTAGAGGGATTTCAATGTCCCTAGAGGGATTTCTAGGTCCCTAGAGGGATAGATTTCTAGGTCCCTAGAGGGATTTCTATGTCCCTAGAGGGATTTCTATGTCCCTAGAGGGATTTCTATGTCCCTAGAGGGATTTCTATGTCCCTAGAGGGATAGATTTCTAGGTCCCTAGAGGGATTTCTATGTCCCTAGAGGGATTTCTATGTCCCTAGAGGGATTTCTATGTCCCTAGAGGGATTTCTATGTCCCTAGAGGGATAGATTTCTATGTCCCTAGAGGGATTTCTATGTCCCTATAGGGATTTCTATGTCCCTAGAGGGATTTCTATGTCCCTAGAGGGATTTCTATGTCGCTAGAGGGATTTCTATGTCGCTAGAGGGATTTCTAGGTCCCTAGAGGGATTTCTAGGTCCCTAGAGGAATTTCTAGGTCCCTAGAGGGATTTCTAGGTCCCTAGAGGGATTTCTAGGTCCCTAGAGGGATAGATTTCTATGTCCCTAGAGGGATTTCTATGTCCCTAGAGAGATTTCTAGGTCCCTAGAGGGATTTCTATGTCCCTAGAGGGATTTCTAGGTCCCTAGAGGGATTTCTAGGTCCCTAGAGGGATTTCAATGTCCCTAGAGGGATTTCTAGGTCCCTAGAGGGATTTCTATGTCCCTAGAGAGATTTCTATGTCCCTAGAGAGATTTCTAGGTCCCTAGAGGGATTTCTAGGTCCCTAGAGGGATAGATTTCAATGTCCCTAGAGGGATTTCTAGGTCCCTAGAGGGATAGATTTCAATGTCCCTAGAGGGATTTCTAGGTCCCTAGAGGGATTTCTATGTCCCTAGAGGGATAGATTTCTATGTCCCTAGAGGGATTTCTATGTCGCTAGAGGGATTTCTATGTCCCTAGAGGGATTTCTAGGTCCCTAGAGGGATTTCTAGGTCCCTAGAGGGATAGATTTCTATGTCCCTAGAGGGATTTCTATGTCACTAGAGAGATTTCTAGGTCCCTAGAGGGATTTCAATGTCCCTAGAGGGATTTCTAGGTCCCTAGAGGGATAGATTTCTAGGTCCCTAGAGGGATTTCTATGTCCCTAGAGGGATTTCTAGGTCCCTAGAGAGAGAGATTTCTATGTCCCTAGAGGGATTTCTAGGTCCCTAGAGGGATTTCTAGGTCCCTAGAGGGATTTCTAGGTCCCTAGAGGGATAGATTTCTATGTCCCTAGAGGGATTTCTATGTCCCTAGAGAGATTTCTAGGTCCCTAGAGGGATTTCTAGGTCCCTAGATTGATTTCTAGGTCCCTAGAGAGAGAGATTTCTATGTCCCTAGAGGGATTTCAAGGTCCCTAGAGGGATTTCTAGGTCCCTAGAGGGATTTCTAGGTCCCTAGAGGGATTTCTAGGTCCCTAGAGGGATTTCTAGGTCCCTAGAGGGATTTCTAGGTCCCTAGAGGGATAGATTTCTATGTCCCTAGAGGGATTTCTATGTCCCTAGAGAGATTTCTATGTCCCTAGAGAGATTTCTAGGTCCCTAGAGGGATTTCAATGTCCCTAGAGGGATTTCTAGGTCCCTAGAGGGATAGATTTCAATGTCCCTAGAGGGATTTCTAGGTCCCTAGAGGGATAGATTTCAATGTCCCTAGAGGGATTTCTAGGTCCCTAGAGGGATTTCTATGTCCCTAGAGGGATAGATTTCTATGTCCCTAGAGGGATTTCTATGTCGCTAGAGGGATTTCTATGTCCCTAGAGGGATTTCTAGGTCCCTAGAATGATTTCTAGGTCCCTAGAGGGATAGATTTCTATGTCCCTAGAGGGATTTCTATGTCACTAGAGAGATTTCTAGGTCCCTAGAGGGATTTCAATGTCCCTAGAGGGATTTCTAGGTCCCTAGAGGGATAGATTTCTAAGTCCCTAGAGGGATTTCTATGTCCCTAGAGGGATTTCAATGTCCCTAGAGGGATTTCTATGTCCCTAGAGGGATTTCTATGTCCCTAGAGGGATAGATTTCTATGTCCCTAGAGGGATTTCTATGTCCCTATAGGGATTTCTATGTCCCTAGAGGGATTTCTATGTCCCTAGAGGGATTTCTAGGTCCCTAGAGGGATAGATTTCTATGTCCCTAGAGGGATTTCTAGGTCCCTAGAGGGATTTCTATGTCCCTAGAGCGATAGATTTCTATGTCCCTAGAGGGATTTCTATGTCGCTAGAGGGATAGATTTATATGTCCCTAGAGGGATTTCTATGTCGCTAGAGGGATTTCTATGTCGCTAGAGGGATTTCTAGGTCCCTAGAGGGATTTCAAGGTCCCTAGAGAGAGAGATTTCTATGTCCCTAGAGGGATTTCTAGGTCCCTAGAGAGAGAGATTTCTATGTCCCTAGAGGGATTTCAATGTCCCTAGAGGGATTTCTATGTCCCTAGAGGGATTTCTAGGTCCCTAGAGAGAGAGAGATTTCTATGTCCCTAGAGGGATTTCTAGGTCCCTAGAGGGATTTCTAGGTCCCTAGAGGGATTTCTAGGTCCTTAGAGGGATAGATTTCTATGTCCCTAGAGGGATTTCTATGTCCCTAGAGAGATTTCTAGGTCCCTAGAGGGATTTCTATGTCCCTAGAGGGATTTCTAGGTCCCTAGAGGGATTTCTAGGTCCCTAGAGGGATAGATTTCTATGTCCCTAGAGGGATTTCTATGTCCCTATAGAGATTTCTAGGTCCCTAGAGGGATTTCTATGTCCCTAGAGGGATTTCTAGGTCCCTAGAGGGATTTCTAGGTCCCTAGAGGGATTTCAATGTCCCTAGAGGGATTTCTAGGTCCCTAGAGGGATTTCTAGGTCCCTAGAGGGATTTCTATGTCCCTAGAGGGATAGATTTCTATGTCCCTAGAGGGATTTCTATGTCCCTAGAGGGATTTCTATGTCCCTAGAGGGATTTCTAGGTCCCTAGAGGGATTTCTATGTCCCTAGAGGGATAGATTTATATGTCCCTAGAGGGATTTCTATGTCCATAGAGGGATTTCTATGTTCCTAGAGGGATTTCTAGGTCCCTAGAGGGATAGATTTCTATGTCCCTAGAGGGATTTCTAGGTCCCTAGAGGGATTTCTATGTCCCTAGAGCGATAGATTTCTATGTCCCTGGAGGGATTTCTATGTCCCTAGAGGGATAGATTTCTATGTCCCTAGAGGGATTTCTATGTCGCTAGAGGGATTTCAATGTCCCTAGAGGGATTTCTAGGTCCCTAGAGGGATTTCAATGTCCCTAGAGGGATTTCTAGGTCCCTAGAGGGATAGATTTCTAGGTCCCTAGAGGGATTTCTATGTCCCTAGAGGGATTTCTATGTCCCTAGAGGGATTTCTAGGTCCCTAGAGAGAGAGATTTCTATGTCCCTAGAGGGATTTCTAGGTCCCTAGAGGGATAGATTTCTAGGTCCCTAGAGGGATTTCTATGTCCCTAGAGGGATTTCTATGTCCCTAGAGGGATTTCTAGGTCCCTAGAGAGAGAGATTTCTATGTCCCTAGAGGGATTTCTAGGTCCCTAGAGGGATTTCTAGGTCCCTAGAGGGATTTCTAGGTCCCTAGAGGGATTTCTAGGTCCCTAGAGGGATAGATTTCTATGTCCCTAGAGGGATTTCTATGTCCCTAGAGGGATTTCTAGGTCCCTAGAGGGATTTCTATGTCCCTAGAGCGATAGATTTCTATGTCCCTAGAGGGATTTCTATGTCGCTAGAAGGATTTCTATGTCGCTAGAGGGATTTCTAGGTCCCTAGAGGGATTTCTAGGTCCCTAGAGAGAGAGATTTCTATGTCCCTAGAGGGATTTCTAGGTCCCTAGAGAGAGAGATTTCTAGGTCCCTAGAGGGATTTCAATGTCCCTAGAGGGATTTCTAGGTCCCTAGAGGGATAGATTTCTAGGTCCCTAGAGGGATTTCAATGTCCCTAGAGGGATTTCTAGGTCCCTAGAGGGATTTCAATTTCCCTAGAGGGATTTCTAGGTCCCTAGAGGGATAGATTTCTAGGTTCCTAGAGGGATTTCTATGTCCCTAGAGGGATTTCTATGTCCCTAGAGGGATTTCTATGTCCCTAGAGGGATTTCTAGGTCCCTAGAGGGATAGATTTCTATGTCCCTAGAGGGATTTCTAGGTCCCTAGAGGGATTTCTAGGTCCCTAGAGGGATTTCTATGTCCCTAGAGGGATAGATTTCTATGTCCCTAGAGGGATTTCTATGTCCCCAGAGGGATTTCTATGTCCCTAGAGGGATTTCTAGGTCCCTAGAGGGATTTCTATGTCCCTAGAGGGATAGATTTATATGTCCCTAGAGGGATTTCTATGTCCATAGAGGGATTTCTATGTCCCTAGAGGGATTTCTAGGTCCCTAGAGGGATAGATTTCTATGTCCCTAGAGGGATTTCTAGGTCCCTAGAGGGATTTCTATGTCCCTAGAGCGATAGATTTCTATGTCCCTAGAGGGATTTCTATGTCGCTAGAGGGATAGATTTATATGTCCCTAGAGGGATTTCTATGTCCATAGAGGGATTTCTATGTCCCTAGAGGGATTTCTAGGTCCCTAGAGGGATAGATTTCTATGTCCCTAGAGGGATTTCTATGTCCCTAGAGAGATTTCTAGGTCCCTAGAGGGATTTCTATGTCCCTAGAGGGATTTCTAGGTCCCTAGAGGGATTTCTAGGTCCCTAGAGGGATTTCAATGTCCCTAGAGGGATTTCTAGGTCCCTAGAGGGATTTCTAGGTCCCTAGAGGGATTTCTATGTCCCTAGAGGGATAGATTTCTATGTCCCTAGAGGGATTTCTATGTCCCTAGAGGGATTTCTAGGTCCCTAGAGGGATTTCTATGTCCCTAGAGGGATAGATTTATATGTCCCTAGAGGGATTTCTATGTCCATAGAGGGATTTCTATGTTCCTAGAGGGATTTCTAGGTCCCTAGAGGGATAGATTTCTATGTCCCTAGAGGGATTTCTAGGTCCCTAGAGGGATTTCTATGTCCCTAGAGCGATAGATTTCTATGTCCCTGGAGGGATTTCTATGTCGCTAGAGGGATTTCTATGTCGCTAGAGGGATTTCTAGGTCCCTAGAGGCATTTCTAGGTCCCTAGAGAGAGAGATTTCTATGTCCCTAGAGGGATTTCTAGGTCCCTAGAGAGAGAGATTTCTATGTCCCTAGAGGGATTTCTAGGTCCCTAGAGGGATTTCTAGGTCCCTAGAGGGATAGATTTCTAGGTCCCTAGAGGGATTTCAATGTCCCTAGAGGGATTTCTAGGTCCCTAGAGGGATAGATTTCTAGGTCCCTAGAGGGATTTCAATGTCCCTAGAGGGATTTCTAGGTCCCTAGAGGGATTTCAATGTCCCTAGAGGGATTTCTAGGTCCCTAGAGGGATAGATTTCTAGGTCCCTAGAGGGATTTCTATGTCCCTAGAGGGATTTCTATGTCCCTAGAGGGATTTCTAGGTCCCTAGAGAGAGAGATTTCTATGTCCCTAGAGGGATTTCTAGGTCCCTAGAGGGATTTCTAGGTCCCTAGAGGGATTTCTAGGTCCCTAGAGGGATTTCTAGGTCCCTAGAGGGATAGATTTCTATGTCCCTAGAGGGATTTCTATGTCCCTAGAGGGATTTCTAGGTCCCTAGAGGGATTTCTATGTCCCTAGAGCGATAGATTTCTATGTCCCTAGAGGGATTTCTATGTCGCTAGAGGGATTTCTATGTCGCTAGAGGGATTTCTAGGTACCTAGAGGGATTTCTAGGTCCCTAGAGAGAGAGATTTCTATGTCCCTAGAGGGATTTCTAGGTCCCTAGAGAGAGAGATTTCTATGTCCCTAGAGGGATTTCTAGGTCCCTAGAGGGATTTCTAGGTCCCTAGAGGGATTTCTAGGTCCCTAGAGGGATAGATTTCTAGGTCCCTAGAGGGATTTCAATGTCCCTAGAGGGATTTCTAGGTCCCTAGAGGGATAGATTTCTAGGTCCCTAGAGGGATTTCAATGTCCCTAGAGGGATTTCTAGGTCCCTAGAGGGATTTCAATTTCCCTAGAGGGATTTCTAGGTCCCTAGAGGGATAGATTTCTAGGTCCCTAGAGGGATTTCTATGTCCCTAGAGGGATTTCTAATTCCCTAGAGGGATTTCTATGTCCCTAGAGGGATTTCTATGTCCCTAGAGGGATAGATTTCTATGTCCCTAGAGGGATTTCTAGGTCCCTAGAGGGATTTCTAGGTCCCTAGAGGGATTTCTATGTCCCTAGAGGGATAGATTTCTATGTCCCTAGAGGGATTTCTATGTCCCTAGAGGGATTTCTATGTCCCTAGAGGGATTTCTAGGTCCCTAGAGGGATTTCTATGTCCCTAGAGGGATAGATTTATATGTCCCTAGGGGGATTTCTATGTCCATAGAGGGATTTCTATGTCCCTAGAGGGATTTCTAGGTCCCTAGAGGGATAGATTTCTATGTCCCTAGAGGGATTTCTAGGTCCCTAGAGGGATTTCTATGTCCCTAGAGCGATAGATTTCTATGTCCCTAGAGGGATTTCTATGTCGCTAGAGGGATTTCTATGTCGCTAGAGGGATTTCTAGGTCCCTAGAGGGATAGATTTCTAGGTCCCTAGAGGGATTTCAATGTCCCTAGAGGGATTTCTAGGTCCCTAGAGGGATAGATTTCTAGGTCCCTAGAGGGATTTCAATGTCCCTAGAGGGATTTCTAGGTCCCTAGAGGGATTTCTATGTCCCTAGAGGGATTTCTATGTCCCTAGAGGGATAGATTTCTATGTCCCTAGAGGGATTTCTAGGTCCCTAGAGGGATTTCTAGGTCCCTAGAGGGATTTCTATGTCCCTAGAGGGATAGATTTCTATGTCCCTAGAGGGATTTCTATGTCCCTAGAGGGATTTCTATGTCCCTAGAGGGATTTCTAGGTCCCTAGAGGGATTTCTATGTCCCTAGAGGGATAGATTTATATGTCCCTAGAGGGATTTCTATGTCCATAGAGGGATTTCTATGTCCCTAGAGGGATTTCTAGGTCCCTAGAGCGATAGATTTCTATGTCCCTAGAGGGATTTCTATGTCGCTAGAGGGATAGA
>CAXKTH010000089.1:262500-305000 GCA_964056705.1 Troilus luridus
ATTTCTATGTCCCTAGAGGGATTTCTATGTCCCTAGAGAGATTTCTAGGTCCCTAGAGGGATTTCTATGTCCCTAGAGGGATTTCTAGGTCCCTAGAGGGATTTCTAGGTCCCTAGAGGGATTTCTAGGTCCCTAGAGAGAGAGATTTCTTTGTCCCTAGAGGGATTTCTAGGTCCCTAGAGGGATTTCTAGGTCCCTAGAGGGATTTCTAGGTCCCTAGAGGGATAGATTTCTATGTCCCTAGAGGGATTTCTATGTCCCTAGAGAGATTTCTAGGTCCCTAGAGGGATTTCTATGTCCCTAGAGGGATTTCTAGGTCCCTAGAGGGATTTCTAGGTCCCTAGAGGGATTTCAATGTCCCTAGAGGGATTTCTAGGTCCCTAGAGGGATTTCTAGGTCCCTAGAGGGATTTCTATGTCCCTAGAGGGATAGATTTCTATGTCCCTAGAGGGATTTCTATGTCCCTAGAGGGATTTCTATGTCCCTAGAGGGATTTCTAGGTCCCTAGAGGGATTTCTATGTCCCTAGAGGGATAGATTTATATGTCCCTAGAGGGATTTCTATGTCCATAGAGGGATTTCTATGTCCCTAGAGGGATTTCTAGGTCCCTAGAGGGATAGATTTCTATGTCCCTAGAGGGATTTCTAGGTCCCTAGAGGGATTTCTATGTCCCTAGAGCGATAGATTTCTATGTCCCTAGAGGGATTTCTATGTCGCTAGAGGGATTTCTATGTCGCTAGAGGGATTTCTAGGTCCCTAGAGGGATTTCTAGGTCCCTAGAGAGAGAGATTTCTATGTCCCTAGAGGGATTTCTAGGTCCCTAGAGAGAGAGATTTCTATGTCCCTAGAGGGATTTCTAGGTCCCTAGAGGGATAGATTTCTAGGTCCCTAGAGGGATTTCAATGTCCCTAGAGGGATTTCTAGGTCCCTAGAGGGATAGATTTCTAGGTCCCTAGAGGGATTTCAATGTCCCTAGAGGGATTTCTAGGTCCCTAGAGGGATTTCAATGTCCCTAGAGGGATTTCTAGGTCCCTAGAGGGATAGATTTCTAGGTCCCTAGAGGGATTTCTATGTCCCTAGAGGGATTTCTATGTCCCTAGAGGGATTTCTATGTCCCTAGAGGGATTTCTATGTCCCTAGAGGGATAGATTTCTATGTCCCTAGAGGGATTTCTATGTCCCTAGAGGGATTTCTAGGTCCCTAGAGAGAGAGATTTCTATGTCCCTAGAGGGATTTCTAGGTCCCTAGAGGGATTTCTAGGTCCCTAGAGGGATTTCTAGGTCCCTAGAGGGATTTCTAGGTCCCTAGAGGGATAGATTTCTATGTCCCTAGAGGGATTTCTATGTCCCTAGAGAGATTTCTATGTCCCTAGAGAGATTTCTAGGTCCCTAGAGGGATTTCAATGTCCCTAGAGGGATTTCTAGGTCCCTAGAGGGATAGATTTCAATGTCCCTAGAGGGATTTCTAGGTCCCTAGAGGGATTTCTATGTCCCTAGAGGGATAGATTTGTATGTCCCTAGAGGGATTTCTATGTCGCTAGAGGGATTTCTATGTCCCTAGAGGGATTTCTAGGTCCCTAGAGGGATAGATTTCTATGTCCCTAGAGGGATTTCTATGTCACTAGAGAGATTTCTATGTCCCTAGAGGGATTTCAATGTCCCTAGAGGGATTTCTAGGTCCCTAGAGGGATAGATTTCTAGGTCCCTAGAGGGATTTCTATGTCCCTAGAGGGATTTCAATGTCCCTAGAGGGATTTCTATGTCCCTAGAGGGATTTCTATGTCCCTAGAGGGATAGATTTCTATTTCCCTAGAGGGATTTCTATGTCCCTATAGGGATTTCTATGTCCCTAGAGGGATTTCTATGTCCCTAGAGGGATTTCTATGTCGCTAGAGGGATTTCTATGTCGCTAGAGGGATTTCTAGGTCCCTAGAGGGATTTCTAGGTCCCTAGAGAGAGAGATTTCTATGTCCCTAGAGGGATTTCTAGGTCCCTAGAGAGAGAGATTTCTATGTCCCTAGAGGGATTTCTAGGTCCCTAGAGGGATTTCTAGGTCCCTAGAGGGATTTCTAGGTCCCTAGAGGGATAGATTTCTATGTCCCTAGAGGGATTTCTATGTCCCTAGAGAGATTTCTAGGTCCCTAGAGGGATTTCTATGTCCCTAGAGGGATTTCTAGGTCCCTAGAGGGATTTCTAGGTCCCTAGATGGATTTCAATGTCCCTAGAGGGATTTCTAGGTCCCTAGAGGGATTTCTAGGTCCCTAGAGGGATTTCTATGTCCCTAGAGGGATAGATTTCTATGTCCCTAGAGGGATTTCTATGTCCCTAGAGGGATTTCTATGTCCCTAGAGGGATTTCTAGGTCCCTAGAGGGATTTCTATGTCCCTAGAGGGATAGATTTATATGTCCCTAGAGGGATTTCTATGTCCATAGAGGGATTTCTATGTCCCTAGAGGGATTTCTAGGTCCCTAGAGGGATAGATTTCTATGTCCCTAGAGGGATTTCTAGGTCCCTAGAGGGATTTCTATGTCCCTAGAGCGATAGATTTCTATGTCCCTAGAGGGATTTCTATGTCGCTAGAGGGATTTCTATGTCGCTAGAGGGATTTCTAGGTCCCTAGAGGGATAGATTTCTAGGTCCCTAGAGGGATTTCAATGTCCCTAGAGGGATTTCTAGGTCCCTAGAGGGATTTCAATGTCCCTAGAGGGATTTCTAGGTCCCTAGAGGGATAGATTTCTAGGTCCCTAGAGGGATTTCTATGTCCCTAGAGGGATTTCTATGTCCCTAGAGGGATTTCTATGTCCCTAGAGGGATTTCTATGTCCCTAGAGGGATAGATTTCTATGTCCCTAGAGGGATTTCTATGTCCCTAGAGGGATTTCTAGGTCCCTAGAGAGAGAGATTTCTATGTCTCTAGATGGATTTCTAGGTCCCTAGAGGGATTTCTAGGTCCCTAGAGGGATTTCTAGGTCCCTAGAGGGATTTCTAGGTCCCTAGAGGGATTTCTAGGTCCCTAGAGGGATTTCTAGGTCCCTAGAGGGATAGATTTCTATGTCCCTAGAGGGATTTCTATGTCCCTAGAGAGATTTCTATGTCCCTAGAGAGATTTCTAGGTCCCTAGAGGGATTTCAATGTCCCTAGAGGGATTTCTAGGTCCCTAGAGGGATAGATTTCAATGTCCCTAGAGGGATTTCTAGGTCCCTAGAGGGATTTCTATGTCCCTAGAGGGATAGATTTCTATGTCCCTAGAGGGATTTCTATGTCGCTAGAGGGATTTCTATGTCCCTAGAGGGATTTCTAGGTCCCTAGAGGGATTTCTAGGTCCCTAGAGGGATAGATTTCTATGTCCCTAGAGGGATTTCTATGTCCCTAGAGGGATTTCTAGGTCCCTAGAGAGAGAGATTTCTATGTCCCTAGAGGGATTTCTAGGTCCCTAGAGGGATTTCTAGGTCCCTAGAGGGATTTCTAGGTCCCTAGAGGGATTTCTAGGTCCCTAGAGGGATAGATTTCTATGTCCCTAGAGGGATTTCTAGGTCCCTAGATTGATTTCTAGGTCCCTAGAGAGAGAGATTTCTATGTCCCTAGAGGGATTTCTAGGTCCCTAGAGAGAGAGATTTCTATGTCCCTTGAGGGATTTCTAGGTCACTAGAGGGATTTCTAGGTCCCTAGAGGGATAGATTTCTAGGTCCCTAGAGGGATTTCAATGTCCCTAGAGGGATTTCTAGGTCCCTAGAGGGATTTCTAGGTCCCTAGAGGGATTTCAATGTCCCTAGAGGGATTTCTAGGTCCCTAGAGGGATAGATTTCTAGGTCCCTAGAGGGATTTCTATGTCCCTAGAGGGATTTCTATGTCCCTAGAGGGATTTCTATGTCCCTAGAGGGATTTCTATGTCCCTAGAGGGATAGATTTCTATGTCCCTAGAGGGATTTCTATGTCCCTAGAGGGATTTCTAGGTCCCTAGAGAGAGAGATTTCTATGTCCCTAGAGGGATTTCTAGGTCCCTAGAGGGATTTCTAGGTCCCTAGAGGGATTTCTAGGTCCCTAGATGGATTTCAATGTCCCTAGAGGGATTTCTATGTCCCTAGAGGGATTTCTATGTCCCTAGAGGGATAGATTTCTATTTCCCTAGAGGGATTTCTATGTCCCTATAGGGATTTCTATGTCCCTAGAGGGATTTCTATGTCCCTAGAGGGATTTCTATGTCGCTAGAGGGATTTCTATGTCGCTAGAGGGATTTCTAGGTCCCTAGAGGGATTTCTAGGTCCCTAGAGAGAGAGATTTCTATGTCCCTAGAGGGATTTCTAGGTCCCTAGAGAGAGAGATTTCTATGTCCCTAGAGGGATTTCTAGGTCCCTAGAGGGATTTCTAGGTCCCTAGAGGGATAGATTTCTATGTCCCTAGAGGGATTTCTATGTCCCTAGAGAGATTTCTAGGTCCCTAGAGGGATTTCTATGTCCCTAGAGGGATTTCTAGGTCCCTAGAGGGATTTCTAGGTCCCTAGATGGATTTCAATGTCCCTAGAGGGATTTCTAGGTCCCTAGAGGGATTTCTAGGTCCCTAGAGGGATTTCTATGTCCCTAGAGGGATAGATTTCTATGTCCCTAGAGGGATTTCTATGTCCCTAGAGGGATTTCTATGTCCCTAGAGGGATTTCTAGGTCCCTAGAGGGATTTCTATGTCCCTAGAGGGATAGATTTATATGTCCCTAGAGGGATTTCTATGTCCATAGAGGTATTTCTATGTCCCTAGAGGGATTTCTAGGTCCCTAGAGGGATAGATTTCTATGTCCCTAGAGGGATTTCTAGGTCCCTAGAGGGATTTCTATGTCCCTAGAGCGATAGATTTCTATGTCCCTAGAGGGATTTCTATGTCGCTAGAGGGATTTCTATGTCGCTAGAGGGATTTCTAGGTCCCTAGAGGGATAGATTTCTAGGTCCCTAGAGGGATTTCAATGTCCCTAGAGGGATTTCTAGGTCCCTAGAGGGATTTCAATGTCCCTAGAGGGATTTCTAGGTCCCTAGAGGGATAGATTTCTAGGTCCCTAGAGGGATTTCTATGTCCCTAGAGGGATTTCTATGTCCCTAGAGGGATTTCTATGTCCCTAGAGGGATTTCTATGTCCCTAGAGGGATAGATTTCTATGTCCCTAGAGGGATTTCTATGTCCCTAGAGGGATTTCTAGGTCCCTAGAGAGAGAGATTTCTATGTCTCTAGAGGGATTTCTAGGTCCCTAGAGGGATTTCTAGGTCCCTAGAGGGATTTCTAGGTCCCTAGAGGGATTTCTAGGTCCCTAGAGGGATTTCTAGGTCCCTAGAGGGATAGATTTCTATGTCCCTAGAGGGATTTCTATGTCCCTAGAGAGATTTCTATGTCCCTAGAGAGATTTCTAGGTCCCTAGAGGGATTTCAATGTCCCTAGAGGGATTTCTAGGTCCCTAGAGGGATAGATTTCAATGTCCCTAGAGGGATTTCTAGGTCCCTAGAGGGATTTCTATGTCCCTAGAGGGATAGATTTCTATGTCCCTAGAGGGATTTCTATGTCGCTAGAGGGATTTCTATGTCCCTAGAGGGATTTCTAGGTCCCTAGAGGGATTTCTAGGTCCCTAGAGGGATAGATTTCTATGTCCCTAGAGGGATTTCTATGTCCCTAGAGGGATTTCTAGGTCCCTAGAGAGAGAGATTTCTATGTCCCTAGAGGGATTTCTAGGTCCCTAGAGGGATTTCTAGGTCCCTAGAGGGATTTCTAGGTCCCTAGAGGGATTTCTAGGTCCCTAGATTGATTTCTAGGTCCCTAGAGAGAGAGATTTCTATGTCCCTAGAGGGATTTCTAGGTCCCTAGAGAGAGAGATTTCTATGTCCCTTGAGGGATTTCTAGGTCACTAGAGGGATTTCTAGGTCCCTAGAGGGATAGATTTCTAGGTCCCTAGAGGGATTTCAATGTCCCTAGAGGGATTTCTAGGTCCCTAGAGGGATTTCTAGGTCCCTAGAGGGATTTCAATGTCCCTAGAGGGATTTCTAGGTCCCTAGAGGGATAGATTTCTAGGTCCCTAGAGGGATTTCTATGTCCCTAGAGGGATTTCTATGTCCCTACAGGGATTTCTATGTCCCTAGAGGGATTTCTATGTCCCTAGAGGGATAGATTTCTATGTCCCTAGAGGGATTTCTATGTCCCTAGAGGGATTTCTAGGTCCCTAGAGAGAGAGATTTCTATGTCCCTAGAGGGATTTCTAGGTCCCTAGAGGGATTTCTAGGTCCCTAGAGGGATTTCTAGGTCCCTAGAGGGATTTCTAGGTCCCTAGAGGGATTTTTAGGTCCCTAGAGGGATAGATTTCTAGGTCCCTAGAGGGATTTCTATGTCCCTAGAGGGATTTCAATGTCCCTAGAGGGATTTCTATGTCCCTAGAGGGATTTCTATGTCCCTAGAGGGATAGATTTCTATGTCCCTAGAGGGATTTCTATGTCCCTATAGGGATTTCTATGTCCCTAGAGGGATTTCTATGTCCCTAGAGGGATTTCTATGTCGCTAGAGGGATTTCTATGTCGCTAGAGGGATTTCTAGGTCCCTAGAGGGATTTCTAGGTCCCTAGAGAGAGAGATTTCTATGTCCCTAGAGGGATTTCTAGGTCCCTAGAGAGAGAGATTTCTATGTCCCTAGAGGGATTTCTAGGTCCCTAGAGGGATTTCTAGGTCCCTAGAGGGATTTCTAGGTCCCTAGAGGGATAGATTTCTATGTCCCTAGAGGGATTTCTATGTCCCTAGAGAGATTTCTAGGTCCCTAGAGGGATTTCTATGTCCCTAGAGGGATTTCTAGGTCCCTAGAGGGATTTCTAGGTCCCTAGAGGGATTTCAATGTCCCTAGAGGGATTTCTAGGTCCCTAGAGGGATTTCTAGGTCCCTAGAGGGATTTCTATGTCCCTAGAGGGATAGATTTCTATGTCCCTAGAGGGATTTCTATGTCCCTAGAGGGATTTCTATGTCCCTAGAGGGATTTCTAGGTCCCTAGAGGGATTTCTATGTCCCTAGAGGGATAGATTTATATGTCCCTAGAGGGATTTCTATGTCCATAGAGGGATTTCTATGTCCCTAGAGGGATTTCTAGGTCCCTAGAGGGATAGATTTCTATGTCCCTAGAGGGATTTCTAGGTCCCTAGAGGGATTTCTATGTCCCTAGAGCGATAGATTTCTATGTCCCTAGAGGGATTTCTATGTCGCTAGAGGGATTTCTATGTCGCTAGAGGGATTTCTAGGTCCCTAGAGGGATAGATTTCTAGGTCCCTAGAGGGATTTCAATGTCCCTAGAGGGATTTCTAGGTCCCTAGAGGGATAGATTTCTAGGTCCCTAGAGGGATTTCAATGTCCCTATATTGAAATCCCTCTAGGGACCTAGAAATCTCTCTAGTGACATAGAAATCCCTCTAGGGACATAGAAATCTATCCCTCTAGGGACCTAGAAATCCCTCTAGGGACCTAGAAATCCCTCTAGGGACATAGAAATCCCTCTAGCGACATAGAAATCCCTCTAGGGACATAGAAATCTATCCCTCTAGGGACATAGAAATCCCTCTAGGGACCTAGAAATCCCTCTAGGGACATTGAAATCTATCCCTCTAGGGACCTAGAAATCCCTCTAGGGACATTGAAATCCCTCTAGGGACCTAGAAATCTCTCTAGGGACATAGAAATCTCTCTAGGGACATAGAAATCCCTCTAGGGACATAGAAATCTATCCCTCTAGGGACCTAGAAATCCCTCTAGGGACCTAGAAATCCCTCTAGGGACCTAGAAATCCCTCTAGGGACCTAGAAATCCCTCTAGGGACCTAGAAATCCCTCTAGGGACCTAGAAATCCCTCTAGAGACATAGAAATCTCTCTCTCTAGGGACCTAGAAATCCCTCTAGGGACATAGAAATCCCTCTAGGGACATAGAAATCTATCCCTCTAGGGACATAGAAATCCCTCTAGGGACATAGAAATCCCTCTAGGGACATAGAAATCCCTCTAGGGACCTAGAAATCTATCCCTCTAGGGACCTAGAAATCCCTCTAGGGACATTGAAATCCCTCTAGGGACCTAGAAATCCCTCTAGGGACATTGAAATCCCTCTAGGGACCTAGAAATCTATCCCTCTAGGGACCTAGAAATCCCTCTAGGGACACTGAAATCCCTCTAGGGACCTAGAAATCTATCCCTCTAGGGACCTAGAAATCCCTCTAGCGACATAGAAATCCCTCTAGCGACATAGAAATCCCTCTAGGGACATAGAAATCTATCGCTCTAGGGACATAGAAATCCCTCTGGGGACCTAGAAATCCCTCTAGGGACATAGAAATCTATCCCTCTAGGGACCTAGAAATCCCTCTAGGGACATAGAAATCCCTCTATGGACATAGAAATCCCTCTAGGGACATATAAATCTATCCCTCTAGGGACATAGAAATCCCTCTAGGGACCTAGAAATCCCTCTAGGGACATAGAAATCCCTCTAGGGACATAGAAATCCTTCTAGGGACATAGAAATCTATCCCTCTAGGGACATAGAAATCCCTCTAGGGACCTAGAAATCCCTCTAGGGACCTAGAAATCCCTCTAGGGACATTGAAATCCCTCTAGGGACCTAGAAATCCCTCTAGGGACCTAGAAATCCCTCTAGGGACATAGAAATCCCTCTAGGGACCTAGAAATCTCTCTAGGGACATAGAAATCCCTCTAGGGACATAGAAATCTATCCCTCTAGGGACCTAGAAATCC
Source organism: Troilus luridus (assembly GCA_964056705.1). Classification (NCBI taxonomy): domain Eukaryota; kingdom Metazoa; phylum Arthropoda; class Insecta; order Hemiptera; family Pentatomidae; genus Troilus; species Troilus luridus. The sequence goes on from CAXKTH010000089.1 coordinate 271,247, forward strand.
CTCTAGGGACCTAGAAATCCCTCTAGGGACCTAGAAATCCCTCTAGGGACATAGAAATCTCTCTCTCTAGGGACCTAGAAATCCATCTAGGGACATAGAAATCTCTCTCTCTAGGGACCTAGAAATCCCTCTAGGGACCTAGAAATCCCTCTAGCGACATAGAAATCCCTCTAGCGACATAGAAATCCCTCTAGGGACATAGAAATCCCTCTAGGGACATAGAAATCCCTATAGGGACATAGAAATCCCTCTAGGGACATAGAAATCTATCCCTCTAGGGACATAGAAATCCCTCTAGGGACATAGAAATCCCTCTAGGGACATTGAAATCCCTCTAGGGACATAGAAATCCCTCTAGGGACCTAGAAATCTATCCCTCTAGGGACCTAGAAATCCCTCTAGGGACCTAGAAATCCCTCTAGGGACCTAGAAATCCCTCTAGGGACCTAGAAATCCCTCTAGGGACCTAGAAATCCCTCTAGGGACATAGAAATCTCTCTCTCTAGGGACCTAGAAATCCCTCTAGGGACATAGAAATCCCTCTAGGGACATAGAAATCTATCCCTCTAGGGACATAGGAATCCCTCTAGGGACATAGATATCCCACTAGGGACATAGAAATCCCTCTAGGGACCTAGAAATCTATCCCTCTAGGGACCTAGAAATCCCTCTAGGGACATAGAAATCCCTCTAGGGACCTAGAAATCTCTCTAGGGTCATAGAAATCCCTCTAGGGACATAGAAATCTATCCCTCTAGGGACCTAGAAATCCCTCTAGGGACCTAGAAATCCCTCTAGGGACCTAGAAATCCCTCTAGGGACATAGAAATCTCTCTCTCTAGGGACCTAGAAATCCCTCTAGGGACATAGAAATCTCTCTCTCTAGGGACCTAGAAATCCCTCTAGGGACCTAGAAATCCCTCTAGCGACATAGAAATCCCTCTAGCGACATAGAAATCCCTCTAGGGACATAGAAATCCCTCTAGGGACATAGAAATCCCTATAGGGACATAGAAATCCCTCTAGGGACATAGAAATCTATCCCTCTAGGGACATAGAAATCCCTCTAGGGACATAGAAATCCCTCTAGGGACATTGAAATCCCTCTAGGGACATAGAAATCCCTCTAGGGACCTAGAAATCTATCCCTCTAGGGACCTAGAAATCCCTCTAGGGACATTGAAATCCCTCTAGGGACCTAGAAATCTCTCTAGTGACATAGAAATCCCTCTAGGGACATAGAAATCTATCCCTCTAGGGACCTAGAAATCCCTCTAGGGACCTAGAAATCCCTCTAGGGACATAGAAATCCCTCTAGCGACATAGAAATCCCTCTAGGGACATAGAAATCTATCCCTCTAGGGACATAGAAATCCCTCTAGGGACCTAGAAATCCCTCTAGGGACATTGAAATCTATCCCTCTAGGGACCTAGAAATCCCTCTAGGGACATTGAAATCCCTCTAGGGACCTAGAAATCTCTCTAGGGACATAGAAATCTCTCTAGGGACATAGAAATCCCTCTAGGGACATAGAAATCTATCCCTCTAGGGACATAGAAATCCCTCTAGGGACCTAGAAATCCCTCTAGGGACATAGAAATCCCTCTAGGGACATAGAAATCCCTCTAGGGACATAGAAATCTATCCCTCTAGGGACATAGAAATCCCTCTAGGGACCTAGAAATCCCTCTAGGGACCTAGAAATCCCTCTAGGGACATTGAAATCCCTCTAGGGACCTAGAAATCCCTCTAGGGACCTAGAAATCCCTCTAGGGACATAGAAATCCCTCTAGGGACCTAGAAATATCTCTAGGGACATAGAAATCCCTCTAGGGACCTAGAAATCTATCCCTCTAGGGACCTAGAAATCCCTCTAGGGACATAGAAATCCCTCTAGGGACCTAGAAATCTATCCCTCTAGGGACCTAGAAATCCCTCTAGGGACATTGAAATCCCTCTAGGGACCTAGAAATCCCTCTAGGGACATTGAAATCCCTCTAGGGACCTAGAAATCTATCCCTCTAGGGACCTAGAAATCCCTCTAGGGACCTAGAAATCCCTCTAGGGACATAGAAATCCCTCTAGGGACATAGAAATCCCTCTAGGGACATAGAAATCTATCCCTCTAGGGACATAGAAATCCCTCTAGGGACATAGAAATCCCTCTAGGGACCTAGAAATCTATCCCTCTAGGGACCTAGAAATCCCTCTAGGGACATTGAAATCCCTCTAGGGACCTAGAAATCTCTCTAGTGACATAGAAATCCCTCTAGGGACATAGAAATCTATCCCTCTAGGGACATTGAAATCCCTCTAGGGACATTGAAATCCCTCTAGGGACCTAGAAATCTCTCTGGTGACATAGAAATCCCTCTAGGGACATAGAAATCTATCCCTCTAGGGACCTAGAAATCCCTCTAGGGACATAGAAATCCCTCTAGCGACATAGAAATCCCTCTAGGGACATAGAAATCCCTCTAGGGACCTAGAAATCCCTCTAGGGACCTAGAAATCCCTCTAGGGACATTGAAATCTATCCCTCTAGGGACCTAGAAATCCCTCTAGGGACATTGAAATCCCTCTAGGGACCTAGAAATCTCTCTAGGGACATAGAAATCTCTCTAGGGACATAGAAATCCCTCTAGGGACATAGAAATCTATCCCTCTAGGGACCTAGAAATCCCTCTAGGGACCTAGAAATCCCTCTAGGGACCTAGAAATCCCTCTAGGGACCTAGAAATCCCTCTAGGGACCTAGAAATCCCTCTAGGGACCTAGAAATCCCTCTAGGGACATAGAAATCTCTCTCTCTAGGGACCTAAAAATCCCTCTAGGGACATAGAAATCCCTCTAGGGACATAGAAATCCCTCTAGGGACCTAGAAATCTCTCTAGGGACATAGAAATCCCTCTAGGGACATAGAAATCTATCCCTCTAGGGACCTAGAAATCCCTCTAGGGACCTAGAAATCCCTCTAGGGACCTAGAAATCCCTCTAGGGACATAGAAATCTCTCTCTCTAGGGACCTAGAAATCCCTCTAGGGACATAGAAATCTCTCTCTCTAGGGACCTAGAAATCCCTCTAGGGACCTAGAAATCCCTCTAGCGACATAGAAATCCCTCTAGCGACATAGAAATCCCTCTAGGGACATAGAAATCCCTCTAGGGACATAGAAATCCCTATAGGGACATAGAAATCCCTCTAGGGACATAGAAATCTATCCCTCTAGGGACATAGAAATCCCTCTAGGGACATAGAAATCCCTCTAGGGACATTGAAATCCCTCTAGGGACATAGAAATCCCTCTAGGGACCTAGAAATCTATCCCTCTAGGGACCTAGAAATCCCTCTAGGGACATTGAAATCCCTCTAGGGACCTAGAAATCTCTCTAGTGACATAGAAATCCCTCTAGGGACATAGAAATCTATCCCTCTAGGGACCTAGAAATCCCTCTAGGGACCTAGAAATCCCTCTAGGGACATAGAAATCCCTCTAGCGACATAGAAATCCCTCTAGGGACATAGAAATCTATCCCTCTAGGGACATAGAAATCCCTCTAGGGACCTAGAAATCCCTCTAGGGACCTAGAAATCCCTCTAGGGACCTAGAAATCCCTCTAGGGACATAGAAATCTCTCTCTCTAGGGACCTAGAAATCAATCTAGGGACCTAGAAATCCCTCTAGGGACCTAGAAATCTCTCTAGGGACATAGAAATCCCTCTAGGGACATAGAAATCTATCCCTCTAGGGACCTAGAAATCCCTCTAGGGACCTAGAAATCCCTCTAGGGACCTAGAAATCCCTCTAGGGACATAGAAATCTCTCTCTCTAGGGACCTAGAAATCCCTCTAGGGACATAGAAATCCCTCTAGGGACCTAGAAATCTATCCCTCTAGGGACCTAGAAATCCCTCTAGGGACATTGAAATCCCTCTAGGGACCTAGAAATCTCTCTAGTGACATAGAAATCCCTCTAGGGACATAGAAATCTATCCCTCTAGGGACCTAGAAATCCCTCTAGGGACCTAGAAATCCCTCTAGGGACATAGAAATCCCTCTAGCGACATAGAAATCCCTCTAGGGACATAGAAATCTATCCCTCTAGGGACATAGAAATCCCTCTAGGGACCTAGAAATCCCTCTAGGGACATTGAAATCTATCCCTCTAGGGACCTAGAAATCCCTCTAGGGACATTGAAATCCCTCTAGGGACCTAGAAATCTCTCTAGGGACATAGAAATCTCTCTAGGGACATAGAAATCCCTCTAGGTCCCTAGAGGGATTTCTAGGTCCCTAGAGGGATAGATTTCTATGTCCCTAGAGGGATTTCTATGTCCCTAGAGAGATTTCTATGTCCCTAGAGAGATTTCTAGGTCCCTAGAGGGATTTCAATGTCCCTAGAGGGATTTCTAGGTCCCTAGAGGGATAGATTTCAATGTCCCTAGAGGGATTTCTAGGTCCCTAGAGGGATTTCTATGTCCCTAGAGGGATAGATTTCTATGTCCCTAGAGGGATTTCTATGTCGCTAGAGGGATTTCTATGTCCCTAGAGGGATTTCTAGGTCCCTAGAGGGATTTCTAGGTCCCTAGAGGGATAGATTTCTATGTCCCTAGAGGGATTTCTATGTCCCTAGAGGGATTTCTATGTCCCTAGAGGGATTTCTATGTCCCTAGAGGGATAGATTTCTATGTCCCTAGAGGGATTTCTATGTCCCTAGAGGGATTTCTAGGTCCCTAGAGAGAGAGATTTCTATGTCTCTAGAGGGATTTCTAGGTCCCTAGAGGGATTTCTAGGTCCCTAGAGGGATTTCTAGGTCCCTAGAGGGATTTCTAGGTCCCTAGAGGGATTTCTAGGTCCCTAGAGGGATTTCTAGGTCCCTAGAGGGATAGATTTCTATGTCCCTAGAGGGATTTCTATGTCCCTAGAGAGATTTCTATGTCCCTAGAGAGATTTCTAGGTCCCTAGAGGGATTTCAATGTCCCTAGAGGGATTTCTAGGTCCCTAGAGGGATAGATTTCAATGTCCCTAGAGGGATTTCTAGGTCCCTAGAGGGATTTCTATGTCCCTAGAGGGATAGATTTCTATGTCCCTAGAGGGATTTCTATGTCGCTAGAGGGATTTCTAGGTCCCTAGAGGGATTTCAATATCCCTAGAGGGATTTCTAGGTCCCTAGAGGGATAGATTTCTAGGTCCCTAGAGGGATTTCTATGTCCCTAGAGGGATTTCTAGGTCCCTAGAGAGAGAGATTTCTATGTCCCTAGAGGGATTTCTAGGTCCCTAGAGGGATTTCTAGGTCCCTAGAGGGATTTCTAGGTCCCTAGAGGGATAGATTTCTATGTCCCTAGAGGGATTTCTATGTCCCTAGAGAGATTTCTAGGTCCCTAGAGGGATTTCTAGGTCCCTAGATTGATTTCTAGGTCCCTAGAGAGAGAGATTTCTATGTCCCTAGAGGGATTTCTAGGTCCCTAGAGGGATTTCTAGGTCCCTAGAGGGATTTCTAGGTCCCTAGAGGGATTTCTAGGTCCCTAGAGGGATTTCTAGGTCCCTAGAGGGATAGATTTCTATGTCCCTAGAGGGATTTCTATGTCCCTAGAGAGATTTCTATGTCCCTAGAGAGATTTCTAGGTCCCTAGAGGGATTTCAATGTCCCTAGAGGGATTTCTAGGTCCCTAGAGGGATAGATTTCAATGTCCCTAGAGGGATTTCTAGGTCCCTAGAGGGATTTCTATGTCCCTAGAGGGATAGATTTCTATGTCCCTAGAGGGATTTCTATGTCGCTAGAGGGATTTCTATGTCCCTAGAGGGATTTATAGGTCCCTAGAGGGATTTCTAGGTCCCTAGAGGGATAGATTTCTATGTCCCTAGAGGGATTTCTATGTCACTAGAGAGATTTCTAGGTCCCTAGAGGGATTTCAATGTCCCTAGAGGGATTTCTAGGTCCCTAGAGGGATAGATTTCTATGTCCCTAGAGGGATTTCTATGTCCCTAGAGGGATTTCTATGTCCCTAGAGGGATTTCTAGGTCCCTAGAGGGATTTCTAGGTCCCTAGAGGGATTTCTAGGTCCCTAGAGGGATAGATTTCTAGGTCCCTAGAGGGATTTCAATGTCCCTAGAGGGATTTCTAGGTCCCTAGAGGGATTTCAATGTCCCTAGAGGGATTTCTAGGTCCCTAGAGGGATAGATTTCTAGGTCCCTAGAGGGATTTCTATGTCCCTAGAGGGATTTCTAGGTCCCTAGAGGAATAGATTTCTAGGTCCCTAGAGGGATTTCTATGTCCCTAGAGGGATTTCTATGTCCCTAGAGGGATTTCTAGGTCCCTAGAGGGATTTCTAGGTCCCTAGAGGGATTTCTAGGTCCCTAGAGGGATTTCTAGGTCCCTAGAGGGATTTCTAGGTCCCTAGAGGGATAGATTTCTATGTCCCTAGAGGGATTTCTATGTCCCTAGAGAGATTTCTATGTCCCTAGAGAGATTTCTAGGTCCCTAGAGGGATTTCAATGTCCCTAGAGGGATTTCTAGGTCCCTAGAGGGATAGATTTCAATGTCCCTAGAGGGATTTCTAGGTCCCTAGAGGGATTTCTATGTCCCTAGAGGGATAGATTTCTATGTCCCTAGAGGGATTTCTATGTCGCTAGAGGGATTTCTATGTCCCTAGAGGGATTTCTAGGTCCCTAGAGGGATTTCTAGGTCCCTAGAGGGATAGATTTCTATGTCCCTAGAGGGATTTCTATGTCACTAGAGAGATTTCTAGGTCCCTAGAGGGATTTCAATGTCCCTAGAGGGATTTCTAGGTCCCTAGAGGGATAGATTTCTAGGTCCCTAGAGGGATTTCTATGTCCCTAGAGGGATTTCTATGTCCCTAGAGGGATAGATTTCTATGTCCCTAGAGGGATTTCTATGTCCCTAGAGGGATTTCTATGTCCCTAGAGGGATTTCTAGGTCCCTAGAGGGATTTCTAGGTCCCTAGAGGGATAGATTTCTAGGTCCCTAGAGGGATTTCAATGTCCCTAGAGGGATTTCTAGGTCCCTAGAGGGATTTCAATGTCCCTAGAGGGATTTCTAGGTCCCTAGAGGGATAGATTTCTAGGTCCCTAGAGGGATTTCTATGTCCCTAGAGGGATTTCTAGGTCCCTAGAGGGATAGATTTCTAGGTCCCTAGAGGGATTTCTATGTCCCTAGAGAGATTTCTAGGTCCCTAGAGGGATTTCTATGTCCCTAGAGGGATTTCTAGGTCCCTAGAGGGATTTCTAGGTCCCTAGAGGGATTTCAATGTCCCTAGAGGGATTTCTAGGTCCCTAGAGGGATTTCTAGGTCCCTAGAGGGATTTCTATGTCCCTAGAGGGATAGATTTCTATGTCCCTAGAGGGATTTCTATGTCCCTAGAGGGATTTCTATGTCCCTAGAGGGATTTCTAGGTCCCTAGAGGGATTTCTATGTCCCTAGAGGGATAGATTTATATGTCCCTAGAGGGATTTCTATGTCCATAGAGGGATTTCTATGTCCCTAGAGGGATTTCTAGGTCCCTAGAGGGATAGATTTCTATGTCCCTAGAGGGATTTCTAGGTCCCTAGAGGGATTTCTATGTCCCTAGAGCGATAGATTTCTATGTCCCTAGAGGGATTTCTATGTCGCTAGAGGGATTTCTATGTCGCTAGAGGGATTTCTAGGTCCCTAGAGGGATAGATTTCTAGGTCCCTAGAGGGATTTCAATGTCCCTAGAGGGATTTCTAGGTCCCTAGAGGGATTTCAATGTCCCTAGAGGGATTTCTAGGTCCCTAGAGGGATAGATTTCTAGGTCCCTAGAGGGATTTCTATGTCCCTAGAGGGATTTCTATGTCCCTAGAGGGATTTCTATGTCCCTAGAGGGATTTCTATGTCGCTAGAGGGATTTCTATGTCCCTAGAGGGATTTCTAGGTCCCTAGAGGGATTTCTAGGTCCCTAGAGGGATAGATTTCTATGTCCCTAGAGGGATTTCTATGTCACTAGAGAGATTTCTAGGTCCCTAGAGGGATTTCAATGTCCCTAGAGGGATTTCTAGGTCCCTAGAGGGATAGATTTCTAGGTCCCTAGAGGGATTTCTATGTCCCTAGAGGGATTTCTATGTCCCTAGAGGGATAGATATCTATGTCCCTAGAGGGATTTCTATGTCCCTAGAGGGATTTCTATGTCCCTAGAGGGATTTCTAGGTCCCTAGAGGGATTTCTAGGTCCCTAGAGGGATAGATTTCTAGGTCCCTAGAGGGATTTCAATGTCCCTAGAGGGATTTCTAGGTCCCTAGAGGGATTTCAATGTCCCTAGAGGGATTTCTAGGTCCCTAGAGGGATAGATTTCTAGGTCCCTAGAGGGATTTCTATGTCCCTAGAGGGATTTCTAGGTCCCTAGAGGGATAGATTTCTAGGTCCCTAGAGGGATTTCTATGTCCCTAGAGAGATTTCTAGGTCCCTAGAGGGATTTCTATGTCCCTAGAGGGATTTCTAGGTCCCTAGAGGGATTTCTAGGTCCCTAGAGGGATTTCAATGTCCCTAGAGGGATTTCTAGGTCCCTAGAGGGATTTCTAGGTCCCTAGAGGGATTTCTATGTCCCTAGAGGGATAGATTTCTATGTCCCTAGAGGGATTTCTATGTCCCTAGAGGGATTTCTATGTCCCTAGAGGGATTTCTAGGTCCCTAGAGGGATTTCTATGTCCCTAGAGGGATAGATTTATATGTCCCTAGAGGGATTTCTATGTCCATAGAGGGATTTCTATGTCCCTAGAGGGATTTCTAGGTCCCTAGAGGGATAGATTTCTATGTCCCTAGAGGGATTTCTAGGTCCCTAGAGGGATTTCTATGTCCCTAGAGCGATAGATTTCTATGTCCCTAGAGGGATTTCTATGTCGCTAGAGGGATTTCTATGTCGCTAGAGGGATTTCTAGGTCCCTAGAGGGATAGATTTCTAGGTCCCTAGAGGGATTTCAATGTCCCTAGAGGGATTTCTAGGTCCCTAGAGGGATTTCAATGTCCCTAGAGGGATTTCTAGGTCCCTAGAGGGATAGATTTCTAGGTCCCTAGAGGGATTTCTATGTCCCTAGAGGGATTTCTATGTCCCTAGAGGGATTTCTATGTCCCTAGAGGGATTTCTATGTCCCTAGAGGGATAGATTTCTATGTCCCTAGAGGGATTTCTATGTCCCTAGAGGGATTTCTAGGTCCCTAGAGAGAGAGATTTCTATGTCTCTAGAGGGATTTCTAGGTCCCTAGAGGGATTTCTAGGTCCCTAGAGGGATTTCTAGGTCCCTAGAGGGATTTCTAGGTCCCTAGAGGGATTTCTAGGTCCCTAGAGGGATTTCTAGGTCCCTAGAGGGATAGATTTCTATGTCCCTAGAGGGATTTCTATGTCCCTAGAGAGATTTCTATGTCCCTAGAGAGATTTCTAGGTCCCTAGAGGGATTTCAATGTCCCTAGAGGGATTTCTAGGTCCCTAGAGGGATAGATTTCAATGTCCCTAGAGGGATTTCTAGGTCCCTAGAGGGATTTCTATGTCCCTAGAGGGATAGATTTCTATGTCCCTAGAGGGATTTCTAGGTCCCTAGAGGGATTTCAATATCCCTAGAGGGATTTCTAGGTCCCTAGAGGGATAGATTTCTAGGTCCCTAGAGGGATTTCTATGTCCCTAGAGGGATTTCTAGGTCCCTAGAGAGAGAGATTTCTATGTCCCTAGAGGGATTTCTAGGTCCCTAGAGGGATTTCTAGGTCCCTAGAGGGATTTCTAGGTCCCTAGAGGGATAGATTTCTATGTCCCTAGAGGGATTTCTATGTCCCTAGAGAGATTTCTAGGTCCCTAGAGGGATTTCTAGGTCCCTAGATTGATTTCTAGGTCCCTAGAGAGAGAGATTTCTATGTCCCTAGAGGGATTTCTAGGTCCCTAGAGGGATTTCTAGGTCCCTAGAGGGATTTCTAGGTCCCTAGAGGGATTTCTAGGTCCCTAGAGGAATTTCTAGGTCCCTAGAGGGATTTCTAGGTCCCTAGAGGGATTTCTAGGTCCCTAGAGGGATCTCTAGGTCCCTAGAGGGATAGATTTCTATGTCCCTAGAGGGATTTCTATGTCCCTAGAGAGATTTCTATGTCCCTAGAGAGATTTCTAGGTCCCTAGAGGGATTTCAATGTCCCTAGAGGGATTTCTAGGTCCCTAGAGGGATAGATTTCAATGTCCCTAGAGGGATTTCTAGGTCCCTAGAGGGATTTCTATGTCTATAGAGGGATAGATTTCTATGTCCCTAGAGGGATTTCTATGTCGCTAGAGGGATTTCTATGTCCCTAGAGGGATTTCTAGGTCCCTAGAGGGATTTCTAGGTCCCTAGAGGGATAGATTTCTATGTCCCTAGAGGGATTTCTATGTCACTAGAGAGATTTCTAGGTCCCTAGAGGGATTTCAATGTCCCTAGAGGGATTTCTAGGTCCCTAGAGGGATAGATTTCTAGGTCCCTAGAGGGATTTCTATGTCCCTAGAGGGATTTCAATGTCCCTAGAGGGATTTCTATGTCCCTAGAGGGATTTCTATGTCCCTAGAGGGATAGATTTCTATGTCCCTAGAGGGATTTCTATGTCCCTATAGGGATTTCTATGTCCCTAGAGGGATTTCTATGTCCCTAGAGGGATTTCTATGTCGCTAGAGGGATTTCTATGTCGCTAGAGGGATGTCTAGGTCCCTAGAGGGATTTCTAGGTCCCTAGAGAGAGAGATTTCTATGTCCCTAGAGGGATTTCTAGGTCCCTAGAGAGAGAGATTTCTATGTCCCTAGAGGGATTTCTAGGTCCCTAGAGGGATTTCTAGGTCCCTAGAGGGATTTCTAGGTCCCTAGAGGGATAGATTTCTATGTCCCTAGAGGGATTTCTATGTCCCTAGAGAGATTTCTAGGTCCCTAGAGGGATTTCTATGTCCCTAGAGGGATTTCTAGGTCCCTAGAGGGATTTCTAGGTCCCTAGAGGGATTTCAATGTCCCTAGAGGGATTTCTAGGTCCCTAGAGGGATTTCTAGGTCCCTAGAGGGATTTCTATGTCCCTAGAGGGATAGATTTCTATTTCCCTAGAGGGATTTCTATGTCCCTAGAGGGATTTCTATGTCCCTAGAGGGATTTCTAGGTCCCTAGAGGGATAGATTTCTATGTCCCTAGAGGGATTTCTAGGTCCCTAGAGAGATTTCTAGGTCCCTAGAGAGAGAGATTTCTATGTCCCTAGAGGGATTTCTAGGTCCCTAGAGAGAGAGATTTCTATGTCCCTAGAGGGATTTCTAGGTCCCTAGAGGGATTTCTAGGTCCCTAGAGGGATTTCTAGGTCCCTAGAGGGATAGATTTCTATGTCCCTAGAGAGATTTCTAGGTCCCTAGAGGGATTTCTATGTCCCTAGAGGGATTTCTAGGTCCCTAGAGGGATTTCTAGGTCCCTAGAGGGATTTCTATGTTCCTAGAGGGATAGATTTCTATGTCCCTAGAGGGATTTCTATGTCCCTAGAGGGATTTCTATGTCCCTAGAGGGATTTCTAGGTCCCTAGAGGGATTTCTATGTCCCTAGAGGGATAGATTTCTATGTCCCTAGAGGGATTTCTATGTCCATAGAGGGATTTCTATGTCCCTAGAGGGATTTCTAGGTCCCTAGAGGGATAGATTTCTATGTCCCTAGAGGGATTTCTAGGTCCCTAGAGGGATTTCTATGTCCCTAGAGCGATAGATTTCTATGTCCCTAGAGGGATTTTTATGTCGCTAGAGGGATTTCTATGTCGCTAGAGGGATTTCTAGGTCCCTAGAGGGATAGATTTCTAGGTCCCTAGAGGGATTTCAATGTCCCTAGAGGGATTTCTAGGTCCCTAGAGGGATAGATTTCTAGGTCCCTAGAGGGATTTCAATGTCCCTAGAGGGATTTCTAGGTCCCTAGAGGGATTTCAATGTCCCTAGAGGGATTTCTAGGTCCCTAGAGGGAGAGATTTCTATGTCCCTAGAGGGATTTCAATGTCCCTAGAGGGATTTCTAGGTCCCTAGAGGGATTTCTAGGTCCCTAGAGGGATTTCTATGTCCCTAGAGGGATAGATTTCTATTTCCCTAGAGGGATTTCTATGTCCCTAGAGGGATTTCTATGTCCCTAGAGGGATTTCTATGTCCCTAGAGGGATTTCTAGGTCCCTAGAGGGATAGATTTCTATGTCCCTAGAGGGATTTCTAGGTCCCTAGAGAGATTTCTAGGTCCCTAGAGAGAGAGATTTCTATGTCCCTAGAGGGATTTCTAGGTCCCTAGAGAGAGAGATTTCTATGTCCCTAGAGGGATTTCTAGGTCCCTAGAGGGATTTCTAGGTCCCTAGAGGGATTTCTAGGTCCCTAGAGGGATAGATTTCTATGTCCCTAGAGGGATTTCTATGTCCCTAGAGAGATTTCTAGGTCCCTAGAGGGATTTCTATGTCCCTAGAGGGATTTCTAGGTCCCTAGAGGGATTTCTATGTCCCTAGAGGGATAGATTTCTATGTCCCTAGAGGGATTTCTATGTCCCTAGAGGGATTTCTATGTCCCTAGAGGGATTTCTAGGTCCCTAGAGGGATTTCTATGTCCCTAGAGGGATAGATTTATATGTCCCTAGAGGGATTTCTATGTCCATAGAGGGATTTCTATGTCCCTAGAGGGATTTCTAGGTCCCTAGAGGGATAGATTTCTATGTCCCTAGAGGGATTTCTAGGTCCCTAGAGGGATTTCTATGTCCCTAGAGCGATAGATTTCTATGTCCCTAGAGGGATTTCTATGTCGCTAGAGGGATTTCTATGTCGCTAGAGGGATTTCTAGGTCCCTAGAGGGATAGATTTCTAGGTCCCTAGAGGGATTTCAATGTCCCTAGAGGGATTTCTAGGTCCCTAGAGGGATAGATTTCTAGGTCCCTAGAGGGATTTCAATGTCCCTAGAGGGATTTCTAGGTCCCTAGAGGGATTTCAATGTCCCTAGAGGGATTTCTAGGTCCCTAGAGGGAGAGATTTCTATGTCCCTAGAGGGATTTCTAGGTCCCTAGAGGGATTTCTAGGTCCCTAGAGGGATTTCTAGGTCCCTAGAGGGATAGATTTCTATGTCCCTAGAGGGATTTCTATGTCCCTAGAGAGATTTCTAGGTCCCTAGAGGGATTTCTAGGTCCCTAGATTGATTTCTAGGTCCCTAGAGAGAGAGATTTCTATGTCCCTAGAGGGATTTCTAGGTCCCTAGAGGGATTTCTAGGTCCCTAGAGGGATTTCTAGGTCCCTAGAGGGATTTCTAGGTCCCTAGAGGGATTTCTAGGTCCCTAGAGGGATTTCTAGGTCCCTAGAGGGATTTCTAGGTCCCTAGAGGGATAGATTTCTATGTCCCTAGAGGGATTTCTATGTCCCTAGAGAGATTTCTATGTCCCTAGAGAGATTTCTAGGTCCCTAGAGGGATTTCAATGTCCCTAGAGGGATTTCTAGGTCCCTAGAGGGATTTCTATGTCCCTAGAGGGATAGATTTCTATGTCCCTAGAGGGATTTCTATGTCGCTAGAGGGATTTCTATGTCCCTAGAGGGATTTCTAGGTCCCTAGAGGGATTTCTAGGTCCCTAGAGGGATAGATTTCTATGTCCCTAGAGGGATTTCTATGTCACTAGAGAGATTTCTAGGTCCCTAGAGGGATTTCAATGTCCCTAGAGGGATTTCTAGGTCCCTAGAGGGATAGATTTCTAGGTCCCTAGAGGGATTTCTATGTCCCTAGAGGGATTTCAATGTCCCTAGAGGGATTTCTATGTCCCTAGAGGGATTTCTATGTCCCTAGAGGGATAGATTTCTATGTCCCTAGAAGGATTTCTATGTCCCTATAGGGATTTCTATGTCCCTAGAGGGATTTCTATGTCCCTAGAGGGATTTCTATGTCGCTAGAGGGATTTCTATGTCGCTAGAGGGATTTCTAGGTCCCTAGAGGGATTTCTAGGTCCCTAGAGAGAGAGATTTCTATGTCCCTAGAGGGATTTCTAGGTCCCTAGAGGGATTTCTAGGTCCCTAGAGGGATTTCTAGGTCCCTAGAGGGATAGATTTCTATGTCCCTAGAGGGATTTCTATGTCCCTAGAGAGATTTCTAGGTCCCTAGAGGGATTTCTATGTCCCTAGAGGGATTTCTAGGTCCCTAGAGGGATTTCTAGGTCCCTAGAGGGATTTCTATGTCCCTAGAGGGATAGATTTCTATGTCCCTAGAGGGATTTCTATGTCCCTAGAGGGATTTCTATGTCCCTAGAGGGATTTCTAGGTCCCTAGAGGGATTTCTATGTCCCTAGAGGGATAGATTTATATGTCCCTAGAGGGATTTCTATGTCCATAGAGGGATTTCTATGTCCCTAGAGGGATTTCTAGGTCCCTAGAGGGATAGATTTCTATGTCCCTAGAGGGATTTCTAGGTCCCTAGAGGGATTTCTATGTCCCTAGAGCGATAGATTTCTATGTCCCTAGAGGGATTTCTATGTCGCTAGAGGGATTTCTATGTCGCTAGAGGGATTTCTAGGTCCCTAGAGGGATAGATTTCTAGGTCCCTAGAGGGATTTCAATGTCCCTAGAGGGATTTCTAGGTCCCTAGAGGGATAGATTTCTAGGTCCCTAGAGGGATTTCAATGTCCCTAGAGGGATTTCTAGGTCCCTAGAGGGATTTCAATGTCCCTAGAGGGATTTCTAGGTCCCTAGAGGGAGAGATTTCTATGTCCCTAGAGGGATTTCTAGGTCCCTAGAGGGATTTCTAGGTCCCTAGAGGGATAGATTTCTATGTCCCTAGAGGGATTTCTATGTCCCTAGAGAGATTTCTAGGTCCCTAGAGGGATTTCTAGGTCCCTAGATTGATTTCTAGGTCCCTAGAGAGAGAGATTTCTATGTCCCTAGAGGGATTTCTAGGTCCCTAGAGGGATTTCTAGGTCCCTAGAGGGATTTCTAGGTCCCTAGAGGGATTTCTAGGTCCCTAGAGGGATTTCTAGGTCCCTAGAGGGATTTCTAGGTCCCTAGAGGGATAGATTTCTATGTCCCTAGAGGGATTTCTATGTCCCTAGAGAGATTTCTATGTCCCTAGAGAGATTTCTAGGTCCCTAGAGGGATTTCAATGTCCCTAGAGGGATTTCTAGGTCCCTAGAGGGATTTCTATGTCCCTAGAGGGATAGATTTCTATGTCCCTAGAGGGATTTCTATGTCGCTAGAGGGATTTCTATGTCCCTAGAGGGATTTCTAGGTCCCTAGAGGGATTTCTAGGTCCCTAGAGGGATAGATTTCTATGTCCCTAGAGGGATTTCTATGTCACTAGAGAGATTTCTAGGTCCCTAGAGGGATTTCAATGTCCCTAGAGGGATTTCTAGGTCCCTAGAGGGATAGATTTCTAGGTCCCTAGAGGGATTTCTATGTCCCTAGAGGGATTTCAATGTCCCTAGAGGGATTTCTATGTCCCTAGAGGGATTTCTATGTCCCTAGAGGGATAGATTTCTATGTCCCTAGAGGGATTTCTATGTCCCTATAGGGATTTCTATGTCCCTAGAGGGATTTCTATGTCCCTAGAGGGATTTCTATGTCGCTAGAGGGATTTCTATGTCGCTAGAGGGATTTCTAGGTCCCTAGAGGGATTTCTAGGTCCCTAGAGAGAGAGATTTCTATGTCCCTAGAGGGATTTCTAGGTCCCTAGAGAGAGAGATTTCTATGTCCCTAGAGGGATTTCTAGGTCCCTAGAGGGATTTCTAGGTCCCTAGAGGGATTTCTAGGTCCCTAGAGGGATAGATTTCTATGTCCCTAGAGGGATTTCTATGTCCCTAGAGAGATTTCTAGGTCCCTAGAGGGATTTCTATGTCCCTAGAGGGATAGATTTCTATGTCCCTAGAGGGATTTCTATGTCGCTAGAGGGATTTCTATGTCCCTAGAGGGATTTCTAGGTCCCTAGAGGGATTTCTAGGTCCCTAGAGGGATAGATTTCTATGTCCCTAGAGGGATTTCTATGTCACTAGAGAGATTTCTAGGTCCCTAGAGGGATTTCAATGTCCCTAGAGGGATTTCTAGGTCCCTAGAGGGATAGATTTCTAGGTCCCTAGAGGGATTTCTATGTCCCTAGAGGGATTTCAATGTCCCTAGAGGGATTTCTATGTCCCTAGAGGGATTTCTATGTCCCTAGAGGGATAGATTTCTATGTCCCTAGAGGGATTTCTATGTCCCTATAGGGATTTCTATGTCCCTAGAGGGATTTCTATGTCCCTAGAGGGATTTCTATGTCGCTAGAGGGATTTCTATGTCGCTAGAGGGATTTCTAGGTCCCTAGAGGGATTTCTAGGTCCCTAGAGAGAGAGATTTCTATGTCCCTAGAGGGATTTCTAGGTCCCTAGAGAGAGAGATTTCTATGTCCCTAGAGGGATTTCTAGGTCCCTAGAGGGATTTCTAGGTCCCTAGAGGGATTTCTAGGTCCCTAGAGGGATTTCAATGTCCCTAGAGGGATTTCAATGTCCCTAGAGGGATTTCTAGGTCCCTAGAGGGATTTCAATGTCCCTAGAGGGATTTCTAGGTCCCTAGAGGGATTTCTATGTCCCTAGAGGGATTTCTATGTCGCTAGAGGGATTTCTATGTCCCTAGAGGGATTTCTAGGTCCCTAGAGGGATTTCTAGGTCCCTAGAGGGATAGATTTCTATGTCCCTAGAGGGATTTCTATGTCACTAGAGAGATTTCTAGGTCCCTAGAGGGATTTCAATGTCCCTAGAGGGATTTCTAGGTCCCTAGAGGGATAGATTTCTAGGTCCCTAGAGGGATTTCTATGTCCCTAGAGGGATTTCTATGTCCCTAGAGGGATAGATTTCTATGTCCCTAGAGGGATTTCTATGTCCCTAGAGGGATTTCTATGTCCCTAGAGGGATTTCTAGGTCCCTAGAGGGATTTCTAGGTCCCTAGAGGGATAGATTTCTAGGTCCCTAGAGGGATTTCAATGTCCCTAGAGGGATTTCTAGGTCCCTAGAGGGATTTCAATGTCCCTAGAGGGATTTCTAGGTCCCTAGAGGGATAGATTTCTAGGTCCCTAGAGGGATTTCTATGTCCCTAGAGGGATTTCTAGGTCCCTAGAGGGATAGATTTCTAGGTCCCTAGAGGGATTTCTATGTCCCTAGAGAGATTTCTAGGTCCCTAGAGGGATTTCTATGTCCCTAGAGGGATTTCTAGGTCCCTAGAGGGATTTCTAGGTCCCTAGAGGGATTTCAATGTCCCTAGAGGGATTTCTAGGTCCCTAGAGGGATTTCTAGGTCCCTAGAGGGATTTCTATGTCCCTAGAGGGATAGATTTCTATGTCCCTAGAGGGATTTCTATGTCCCTAGAGGGATTTCTATGTCCCTAGAGGGATTTCTAGGTCCCTAGAGGGATTTCTATGTCCCTAGAGGGATAGATTTATATGTCCCTAGAGGGATTTCTATGTCCATAGAGGGATTTCTATGTCCCTAGAGGGATTTCTAGGTCCCTAGAGGGATAGATTTCTATGTCCCTAGAGGGATTTCTAGGTCCCTAGAGGGATTTCTATGTCCCTAGAGCGATAGATTTCTATGTCCCTAGAGGGATTTCTATGTCGCTAGAGGGATTTCTATGTCGCTAGAGGGATTTCTAGGTCCCTAGAGGGATAGATTTCTAGGTCCCTAGAGGGATTTCAATGTCCCTAGAGGGATTTCTAGGTCCCTAGAGGGATTTCAATGTCCCTAGAGGGATTTCTAGGTCCCTAGAGGGATAGATTTCTAGGTCCCTAGAGGGATTTCTATGTCCCTAGAGGGATTTCTATGTCCCTAGAGGGATTTCTATGTCCCTAGAGGGATTTCTATGTCCCTAGAGGGATAGATTTCTATGTCCCTAGAGGGATTTCTATGTCCCTAGAGGGATTTCTAGGTCCCTAGAGAGAGAGATTTCTATGTCTCTAGAGGGATTTCTAGGTCCCTAGAGGGATTTCTAGGTCCCTAGAGGGATTTCTAGGTCCCTAGAGGGATATCTAGGTCCCTAGAGGGATTTCTAGGTCCCTAGAGGGATTTCTAGGTCCCTAGAGGGATAGATTTCTATGTCCCTAGAGGGATTTCTATGTCCCTAGAGAGATTTCTATGTCCCTAGAGAGATTTCTAGGTCCCTAGAGGGATTTCAATGTCCCTAGAGGGATTTCTAGGTCCCTAGAGGGATAGATTTCAATGTCCCTAGAGGGATTTCTAGGTCCCTAGAGGGATTTCTATGTCCCTAGAGGGATAGATTTCTATGTCCCTAGAGGGATTTCTAGGTCCCTAGAGGGATTTCAATATCCCTAGAGGGATTTCTAGGTCCCTAGAGGGATAGATTTCTAGGTCCCTAGAGGGATTTCTATGTCCCTAGAGGGATTTCTAGGTCCCTAGAGAGAGAGATTTCTATGTCCCTAGAGGGATTTCTAGGTCCCTAGAGGGATTTCTAGGTCCCTAGAGGGATTTCTAGGTCCCTAGAGGGATAGATTTCTATGTCCCTAGAGGGATTTCTATGTCCCTAGAGAGATTTCTAGGTCCCTAGAGGGATTTCTAGGTCCCTAGATTGATTTCTAGGTCCCTAGAGAGAGAGATTTCTATGTCCCTAGAGGGATTTCTAGGTCCCTAGAGGGATTTCTAGGTCCCTAGAGGGATTTCTAGGTCCCTAGAGGAATTTCTAGGTCCCTAGAGGGATTTCTAGGTCCCTAGAGGGATTTCTAGGTCCCTAGAGGGATTTCTAGGTCCCTAGAGGGATAGATTTCTATGTCCCTAGAGGGATTTCTATGTCCCTAGAGAGATTTCTATGTCCCTAGAGAGATTTCTAGGTCCCTAGAGGGATTTCAATGTCCCTAGAGGGATTTCTAGGTCCCTAGAGGGATAGATTTCAATGTCCCTAGAGGGATTTCTAGGTCCCTAGAGGGATTTCTATGTCTATAGAGGGATAGATTTCTATGTCCCTAGAGGGATTTCTATGTCGCTAGAGGGATTTCTATGTCCCTAGAGGGATTTCTAGGTCCCTAGAGGGATTTCTAGGTCCCTAGAGGGATAGATTTCTATGTCCCTAGAGGGATTTCTATGTCACTAGAGAGATTTCTAGGTCCCTAGAGGGATTTCAATGTCCCTAGAGGGATTTCTAGGTCCCTAGAGGGATAGATTTCTAGGTCCCTAGAGGGATTTCTATGTCCCTAGAGGGATTTCAATGTCCCTAGAGGGATTTCTATGTCCCTAGAGGGATTTCTATGTCCCTAGAGGGATAGATTTCTATGTCCCTAGAGGGATTTCTATGTCCCTATAGGGATTTCTATGTCCCTAGAGGGATTTCTATGTCCCTAGAGGGATTTCTATGTCGCTAGAGGGATTTCTATGTCGCTAGAGGGATGTCTAGGTCCCTAGAGGGATTTCTAGGTCCCTAGAGAGAGAGATTTCTATGTCCCTAGAGGGATTTCTAGGTCCCTAGAGAGAGAGATTTCTATGTCCCTAGAGGGATTTCTAGGTCCCTAGAGGGATTTCTAGGTCCCTAGAGGGATTTCTAGGTCCCTAGAGGGATAGATTTCTATGTCCCTAGAGGGATTTCTATGTCCCTAGAGAGATTTCTAGGTCCCTAGAGGGATTTCTATGTCCCTAGAGGGATTTCTAGGTCCCTAGAGGGATTTCTAGGTCCCTAGAGGGATTTCAATGTCCCTAGAGGGATTTCTAGGTCCCTAGAGGGATTTCTAGGTCCCTAGAGGGATTTCTATGTCCCTAGAGGGATAGATTTCTATTTCCCTAGAGGGATTTCTATGTCCCTAGAGGGATTTCTATGTCCCTAGAGGGATTTCTAGGTCCCTAGAGGGATAGATTTCTATGTCCCTAGAGGGATTTCTAGGTCCCTAGAGAGATTTCTAGGTCCCTAGAGAGAGAGATTTCTATGTCCCTAGAGGGATTTCTAGGTCCCTAGAGAGAGAGATTTCTATGTCCCTAGAGGGATTTCTAGGTCCCTAGAGGGATTTCTAGGTCCCTAGAGGGATTTCTAGGTCCCTAGAGGGATAGATTTCTATGTCCCTAGAGGGATTTCTATGTCCCTAGAGAGATTTCTAGGTCCCTAGAGGGATTTCTATGTCCCTAGAGGGATTTCTAGGTCCCTAGAGGGATTTCTTGGTCCCTAGAGGGATTTCTATGTTCCTAGAGGGATAGATTTCTATGTCCCTAGAGGGATTTCTATGTCCCTAGAGGGATTTCTATGTCCCTAGAGGGATTTCTAGGTCCCTAGAGGGATTTCTATGTCCCTAGAGGGATAGATTTATATGTCCCTAGAGGGATTTCTATGTCCATAGAGGGATTTCTATGTCCCTAGAGGGATTTCTAGGTCCCTAGAGGGATAGATTTCTATGTCCCTAGAGGGATTTCTAGGTCCCTAGAGGGATTTCTATGTCCCTAGAGCGATAGATTTCTATGTCCCTAGAGGGATTTTTATGTCGCTAGAGGGATTTCTATGTCGCTAGAGGGATTTCTAGGTCCCTAGAGGGATAGATTTCTAGGTCCCTAGAGGGATTTCAATGTCCCTAGAGGGATTTCTAGGTCCCTAGAGGGATAGATTTCTATTTCCCTAGAGGGATTTCAATGTCCCTAGAGGGATTTCTAGGTCCCTAGAGGGATTTCAATGTCCCTAGAGGGATTTCTAGGTCCCTAGAGGGAGAGATTTCTATGTCCCTAGAGGGATTTCAATGTCCCTAGAGGGATTTCTAGGTCCCTAGAGGGATTTCTAGGTCCCTAGAGGGATTTCTATGTCCCTAGAGGGATAGATTTCTATTTCCCTAGAGGGATTTCTATGTCCCTAGAGGGATTTCTATGTCCCTAGAGGGATTTCTAGGTCCCTAGAGGGATAGATTTCTATGTCCCTAGAGGGATTTCTAGGTCCCTAGAGAGATTTCTAGGTCCCTAGAGAGAGAGATTTCTATGTCCCTAGAGGGATTTCTAGGTCCCTAGAGAGAGAGATTTCTATGTCCCTAGAGGGATTTCTAGGTCCCTAGAGGGATTTCTAGGTCCCTAGAGGGATTTCTAGGTCCCTAGAGGGATAGATTTCTATGTCCCTAGAGGGATTTCTATGTCCCTAGAGAGATTTCTAGGTCCCTAGAGGGATTTCTATGTCCCTAGAGGGATTTCTAGGTCCCTAGAGGGATTTCTAGGTCCCTAGAGGGATTTCTATGTCCCTAGAGGGATAGATTTCTATGTCCCTAGAGGGATTTCTATGTCCCTAGAGGGATTTCTATGTCCCTAGAGGGATTTCTAGGTCCCTAGAGGGATTTCTATGTCCCTAGAGGGATAGATTTATATGTCCCTAGAGGGATTTCTATGTCCATAGAGGGATTTCTATGTCCCTAGAGGGATTTCTAGGTCCCTAGAGGGATAGATTTCTATGTCCCTAGAGGGATTTCTAGGTCCCTAGAGGGATTTCTATGTCCCTAGAGCGATAGATTTCTATGTCCCTAGAGGGATTTCTATGTCGCTAGAGGGATTTCTATGTCGCTAGAGGGATTTCTAGGTCCCTAGAGGGATAGATTTCTAGGTCCCTAGAGGGATTTCTAGGTCCCTAGAGGGATAGATTTCTAGGTCCCTAGAGGGATTTCAATGTCCCTAGAGGGATTTCTAGGTCCCTAGAGGGATTTCAATGTCCCTAGAGGGATTTCTAGGTCCCTAGAGGGAGAGATTTCTATGTCCCTAGAGGGATTTCTAGGTCCCTAGAGGGATTTCTAGGTCCCTAGAGGGATTTCTAGGTCCCTAGAGGGATAGATTTCTATGTCCCTAGAGGGATTTCTATGTCCCTAGAGAGATTTCTAGGTCCCTAGAGGGATTTCTAGGTCCCTAGATTGATTTCTAGGTCCCTAGAGAGAGAGATTTCTATGTCCCTAGAGGGATTTCTAGGTCCCTAGAGGGATTTCTAGGTCCCTAGAGGGATTTCTAGGTCCCTAGAGGGATTTCTAGGTCCCTAGAGGGATTTCTAGGTCCCTAGAGGGATTTCTAGGTCCCTAGAGGGATTTCTAGGTCCCTAGAGGGATAGATTTCTATGTCCCTAGAGGGATTTCTATGTCCCTAGAGAGATTTCTATGTCCCTAGAGAGATTTCTAGGTCCCTAGAGGGATTTCAATGTCCCTAGAGGGATTTCTAGGTCCCTAGAGGGATTTCTATGTCCCTAGAGGGATAGATTTCTATGTCCCTAGAGGGATTTCTATGTCGCTAGAGGGATTTCTATGTCCCTAGAGGGATTTCTAGGTCCCTAGAGGGATTTCTAGGTCCCTAGAGGGATAGATTTCTATGTCCCTAGAGGGATTTCTATGTCACTAGAGAGATTTCTAGGTCCCTAGAGGGATTTCAATGTCCCTAGAGGGATTTCTAGGTCCCTAGAGGGATAGATTTCTAGGTCCCTAGAGGGATTTCTATGTCCCTAGAGGGATTTCAATGTCCCTAGAGGGATTTCTATGTCCCTAGAGGGATTTCTATGTCCCTAGAGGGATAGATTTCTATGTCCCTAGAGGGATTTCTATGTCCCTATAGGGATTTCTATGTCCCTAGAGGGATTTCTATGTCCCTAGAGGGATTTCTATGTCGCTAGAGGGATTTCTATGTCGCTAGAGGGATTTCTAGGTCCCTAGAGGGATTTCTAGGTCCCTAGAGAGAGAGATTTCTATGTCCCTAGAGGGATTTCTAGGTCCCTAGAGAGAGAGATTTCTATGTCCCTAGAGGGATTTCTAGGTCCCTAGAGGGATTTCTAGGTCCCTAGAGGGATTTCTAGGTCCCTAGAGGGATAGATTTCTATGTCCCTAGAGGGATTTCTATGTCCCTAGAGAGATTTCTAGGTCCCTAGAGGGATTTCTATGTCCCTAGAGGGATAGATTTCTATGTCCCTAGAGGGATTTCTATGTCGCTAGAGGGATTTCTATGTCCCTAGAGGGATTTCTAGGTCCCTAGAGGGATTTCTAGGTCCCTAGAGGGATAGATTTCTATGTCCCTAGAGGGATTTCTATGTCACTAGAGAGATTTCTAGGTCCCTAGAGGGATTTCAATGTCCCTAGAGGGATTTCTAGGTCCCTAGAGGGATAGATTTCTAGGTCCCTAGAGGGATTTCTATGTCCCTAGAGGGATTTCAATGTCCCTAGAGGGATTTCTATGTCCCTAGAGGGATTTCTATGTCCCTAGAGGGATAGATTTCTATGTCCCTAGAGGGATTTCTATGTCCCTATAGGGATTTCTATGTCCCTAGAGGGATTTCTATGTCCCTAGAGGGATTTCTATGTCGCTAGAGGGATTTCTATGTCGCTAGAGGGATTTCTAGGTCCCTAGAGGGATTTCTAGGTCCCTAGAGAGAGAGATTTCTATGTCCCTAGAGGGATTTCTAGGTCCCTAGAGAGAGAGATTTCTATGTCCCTAGAGGGATTTCTAGGTCCCTAGAGGGATTTCTAGGTCCCTAGAGGGATTTCTAGGTCCCTAGAGGGATAGATTTCTATGTCCCTAGAGGGATTTCTATGTCCCTAGAGAGATTTCTAGGTCCCTAGAGGGATTTCTATGTCCCTAGAGGGATTTCTAGGTCCCTAGAGGGATTTCTAGGTCCCTAGAGGGATTTCAATGTCCCTAGAGGGATTTCTAGGTCCCTAGAGGGATTTCTAGGTCCCTAGAGGGATTTCTATGTCCCTAGAGGGATAGATTTCTATGTCCCTAGAGGGATTTCTATGTCCCTAGAGGGATTTCTATGTCCCTAGAGGGATTTCTAGGTCCCTAGAGGGATTTCTATGTCCCTAGAGGGATAGATTTATATGTCCCTAGAGGGATTTCTATGTCCATAGAGGGATTTCTATGTCCCTAGAGGGATTTCTAGGTCCCTAGAGGGATAGATTTCTATGTCGCTAGAGGGATTTCTAGGTCCCTAGAGGGATTTCTAGGTCCCTAGAGAGAGAGATTTCTATGTCCCTAGAGGGATTTCTAGGTCCCTAGAGAGAGAGATTTCTATGTCCCTAGAGGGATTTCTAGGTCCCTAGAGGGATTTCAATGTCCCTAGAGGGATTTCTAGGTCCCTAGAGGGATTTCTAGGTCCCTAGAGAGAGAGATTTCTATGTCCCTAGAGGGATTTCTAGGTCCCTTGAGAGAGAGATTTCTATGTCCCTAGAGGGATTTCTAGGTCCCTAGAGGGATTTCTAGGTCCCTAGAGGGATTTCTAGGTCCCTAGAGGGATAGATTTCTATGTCCCTAGAGGGATTTCTATGTCCCTAGAGAGATTTCTAGGTCCCTAGAGGGATTTCTATGTCCCTAGAGGGATTTCTAGGTCCCTAGAGGGATTTCTAGGTCCCTAGAGGGATTTCAATGTCCCTAGAGGGATTTCTAGGTCCCTAGAGGGATTTCTAGGTCCCTAGAGGGATTTCTATGTCCCTAGAGGGATAGATTTCTATGTCCCTAGAGGGATTTCTATGTCCCTAGAGGGATTTCTATGTCCCTAGAGGGATTTCTAGGTCCCTAGAGGGATTTCTAGGTCCCTAGAGGGATAGATTTCTAGGTCCCTAGAGGGATTTCAATGTCCCTAGAGGGATTTCTAGGTCCCTAGAGGGATTTCAATGTCCCTAGAGGGATTTCTAGGTCCCTAGAGGGATAGATTTCTAGGTCCCTAGAGGGATTTCTATGTCCCTAGAGGGATTTCTAGGTCCCTAGAGGGATAGATTTCTAGGTCCCTAGAGGGATTTCTATGTCCCTAGAGGGATTTCTATGTCCCTAGAGGGATTTCTATGTCCCTAGAGGGATTTCTATGTCCCTAGAGGGATAGATTTCTATGTCCCTAGAGGGATTTCTATGTCGCTAGAGGGATTTCTATGTCCCTAGAGGGATTTCTAGGTCCCTAGAGGGATTTCTAGGTCCCTAGAGGGATAGATTTCTATGTCCCTAGAGGGATTTCTATGTCACTAGAGAGATTTCTAGGTCCCTAGAGGGATTTCAATGTCCCTAGAGGGATTTCTAGGTCCCTAGAGGGATAGATTTCTAGGTCCCTAGAGGGATTTCTATGTCCCTAGAGGGATTTCTATGTCCCTAGAGGGATTTCTATGTCCCTAGAGGGATTTCTATGTCCCTAGAGGGATAGATTTCTATGTCCCTAGAGGGATTTCTATGTCCCTATAGGGATTTCTATGTCCCTAGAGGGATTTCTATGTCCCTAGAGGGATTTCTATGTCGCTAGAGGGATTTCTATGTCGCTAGAGGGATTTCTAGGTCCCTAGAGGGATTTCTAGGTCCCTAGAGAGAGAGATTTCTATGTCCCTAGAGGGATTTCTAGGTCCCTAGAGGGATTTCTAGGTCCCTAGAGGGATTTCTAGGTCCCTAGAGGGATAGATTTCTATGTCCCTAGAGGGATTTCTATGTCCCTAGAGAGATTTCTAGGTCCCTAGAGGGATTTCTATGTCCCTAGAGGGATTTCTAGGTCCCTAGAGGGATTTCTATGTCCCTAGAGAGATTTCTATGTCCCTAGAGAGATTTCTAGGTCCCTAGAGGGATTTCAATGTCCCTAGAGGGATTTCTAGGTCCCTAGAGAGATTTCTAGGTCCCTAGAGGGATTTCAATGTCCCTAGAGGGATTTCTAGGTCCCTAGAGGGATAGATTTCAATGTCCCTAGAGGGATTTCTAGGTCCCAAGAGGGATTTCTATGTCCCTAGAGGGATAGATTTCTATGTCCCTAGAGGGATTTCTATGTCGCTAGAGGGATTTCTATGTCCCTAGAGGGATTTCTAGGTCCCTAGAGGGATTTCTAGGTCCCTAGAGGGATAGATTTCTATGTCCCTAGAGGGATTTCTATGTCACTAGAGAGATTTCTAGGTCCCTAGAGGGATTTCAATGTCCCTAGAGGGATTTCTAGGTCCCTAGAGGGATAGATTTCTAGGTCCCTAGAGGGATTTCTATGTCCCTAGAGGGATTTCTAGGTCCCTAGAGAGAGAGAGATTTCTATGTCCCTAGAGGGATTTCTAGGTCCCTAGAGGGATTTCTAGGTCCCTAGAGGGATTTCTATGTCCCTAGAGGGATTTCTAGGTCCCTAGAGGGATTTCTAGGTCCCTAGAGGGATTTCAATGTCCCTAGAGGGATTTCTAGGTCCCTAGAGGGATTTCTAGGTCCCTAGAGGGATTTCTATGTCCCTAGAGGGATAGATTTCTATTTCCCTAGAGGGATTTCTATGTCCCTAGAGGGATTTCTATGTCCCTAGAGGGATTTCTAGGTCCCTAGAGGGATAGATTTCTATGTCCCTAGAGGGATTTCTAGGTCCCTAGAGAGATTTCTAGGTCCCTAGTGAGAGAGATTTCTATGTCCCTAGAGGGATTTCTAGGTCCCTAGAGAGAGAGATTTCCATGTCCCTAGAGGGATTTCTAGGTCCCTAGAGGGATTTCTAGGTCCCTAGAGGGATAGATTTCTATGTCCCTAGAGGGATTTCTATGTCCCTAGAGAGATTTCTAGGTCCCTAGAGGGATTTCTATGTCCCTAGAGGGATTTCTAGGTCCCTAGAGGGATTTCTAGGTCCCTAGAGGGATTTCTATGTCCCTAGAGGGATAGATTTCTATGTCCCTAGAGGGATTTCTATGTCCCTAGAGGGATTTCTATGTCCCTAGAGGGATTTCTAGGTCCCTAGAGGGATTTCTATGTCCCTAGAGGGATAGATTTATATGTCCCTAGAGGGATTTCTATGTCCATAGAGGGATTTCTATGTCCCTAGAGGGATTTCTAGGTCCCTAGAGGGATAGATTTCTATGTCCCTAGAGGGATTTCTAGGTCCCTAGAGGGATTTCTATGTCCCTAGAGCGATAGATTTCTATGTCCCTAGAGGGATTTCTATGTCGCTAGAGGGATTTCTATGTCGCTAGAGGGATTTCTAGGTCCCTAGAGGGATAGATTTCTAGGTCCCTAGAGGGATTTCAATGTCCCTAGAGGGATTTCTAGGTCCCTAGAGGGATAGATTTCTAGGTCCCTAGAGGGATTTCAATGTCCCTAGAGGGATTTCTAGGTCCCTAGAGGGATTTCAATGTCCCTAGAGGGATTTCTAGGTCCCTAGAGGGAGAGATTTCTATGTCCCTAGAGGGATTTCTAGGTCCCTAGAGGGATTTCTAGGTCCCTAGAGGGATTTCTAGGTCCCTAGAGGGATAGATTTCTATGTCCCTAGAGGGATTTCTATGTCCCTAGAGAGATTTCTAGGTCCCTAGAGGGATTTCTAGGTCCCTAGATTGATTTCTAGGTCCCTAGAGAGAGAGATTTCTATGTCCCTAGAGGGATTTCTAGGTCCCTAGAGGGATTTCTAGGTCCCTAGAGGGATTTCTAGGTCCCTAGAGGGATTTCTAGGTCCCTAGAGGGATTTCTAGGTCCCTAGAGGGATTTCTAGGTCCCTAGAGGGATTTCTAGGTCCCTAGAGGGATAGATTTCTATGTCCCTAGAGGGATTTCTATGTCCCTAGAGAGATTTCTATGTCCCTAGAGAGATTTCTAGGTCCCTAGAGGGATTTCAATGTCCCTAGAGGGATTTCTAGGTCCCTAGAGGGATTTCTATGTCCCTAGAGGGATAGATTTCTATGTCCCTAGAGGGATTTCTATGTCGCTAGAGGGATTTCTATGTCCCTAGAGGGATTTCTAGGTCCCTAGAGGGATTTCTAGGTCCCTAGAGGGATAGATTTCTATGTCCCTAGAGGGATTTCTATGTCACTAGAGAGATTTCTAGGTCCCTAGAGGGATTTCAATGTCCCTAGAGGGATTTCTAGGTCCCTAGAGGGATAGATTTCTAGGTCCCTAGAGGGATTTCTATGTCCCTAGAGGGATTTCAATGTCCCTAGAGGGATTTCTATGTCCCTAGAGGGATTTCTATGTCCCTAGAGGGATAGATTTCTATGTCCCTAGAGGGATTTCTATGTCCCTATAGGGATTTCTATGTCCCTAGAGGGATTTCTATGTCCCTAGAGGGATTTCTATGTCGCTAGAGGGATTTCTATGTCGCTAGAGGGATTTCTATGTCCCTAGAGGGATTTCTAGGTCCCTAGAGGGATAGATTTCTATGTCGCTAGAGGGATTTCTAGGTCCCTAGAGGGATTTCTAGGTCCCTAGAGAGAGAGATTTCTATGTCCCTAGAGGGATTTCTAGGTCCCTAGAGAGAGAGATTTCTATGTCCCTAGAGGGATTTCTAGGTCCCTAGAGGGATTTCAATGTCCCTAGAGGGATTTCTAGGTCCCTAGAGGGATTTCTAGGTCCCTAGAGAGAGAGATTTCTATGTCCCTAGAGGGATTTCTAGGTCCCTTGAGAGAGAGATTTCTATGTCCCTAGAGGGATTTCTAGGTCCCTAGAGGGATTTCTAGGTCCCTAGAGGGATTTCTAGGTCCCTAGAGGGATAGATTTCTATGTCCCTAGAGGGATTTCTATGTCCCTAGAGAGATTTCTAGGTCCCTAGAGGGATTTCTATGTCCCTAGAGGGATTTCTAGGTCCCTAGAGGGATTTCTAGGTCCCTAGAGGGATTTCAATGTCCCTAGAGGGATTTCTAGGTCCCTAGAGGGATTTCTAGGTCCCTAGAGGGATTTCTATGTCCCTAGAGGGATAGATTTCTATGTCCCTAGAGGGATTTCTATGTCCCTAGAGGGATTTCTATGTCCCTAGAGGGATTTCTAGGTCCCTAGAGGGATTTCTAGGTCCCTAGAGGGATAGATTTCTAGGTCCCTAGAGGGATTTCAATGTCCCTAGAGGGATTTCTAGGTCCCTAGAGGGATTTCAATGTCCCTAGAGGGATTTCTAGGTCCCTAGAGGGATAGATTTCTAGGTCCCTAGAGGGATTTCTATGTCCCTAGAGGGATTTCTAGGTCCCTAGAGGGATAGATTTCTAGGTCCCTAGAGGGATTTCTATGTCCCTAGAGGGATTTCTATGTCCCTAGAGGGATTTCTATGTCCCTAGAGGGATTTCTATGTCCCTAGAGGGATAGATTTCTATGTCCCTAGAGGGATTTCTATGTCGCTAGAGGGATTTCTATGTCCCTAGAGGGATTTCTAGGTCCCTAGAGGGATTTCTAGGTCCCTAGAGGGATAGATTTCTATGTCCCTAGAGGGATTTCTATGTCACTAGAGAGATTTCTAGGTCCCTAGAGGGATTTCAATGTCCCTAGAGGGATTTCTAGGTCCCTAGAGGGATAGATTTCTAGGTCCCTAGAGGGATTTCTATGTCCCTAGAGGGATTTCTATGTCCCTAGAGGGATTTCTATGTCCCTAGAGGGATTTCTATGTCCCTAGAGGGATAGATTTCTATGTCCCTAGAGGGATTTCTATGTCCCTATAGGGATTTCTATGTCCCTAGAGGGATTTCTATGTCCCTAGAGGGATTTCTATGTCGCTAGAGGGATTTCTATGTCGCTAGAGGGATTTCTAGGTCCCTAGAGGGATTTCTAGGTCCCTAGAGAGAGAGATTTCTATGTCCCTAGAGGGATTTCTAGGTCCCTAGAGGGATTTCTAGGTCCCTAGAGGGATTTCTAGGTCCCTAGAGGGATAGATTTCTATGTCCCTAGAGGGATTTCTATGTCCCTAGAGAGATTTCTAGGTCCCTAGAGGGATTTCTATGTCCCTAGAGGGATTTCTAGGTCCCTAGAGGGATTTCTATGTCCCTAGAGAGATTTCTATGTCCCTAGAGAGATTTCTAGGTCCCTAGAGGGATTTCAATGTCCCTAGAGGGATTTCTAGGTCCCTAGAGAGATTTCTAGGTCCCTAGAGGGATTTCAATGTCCCTAGAGGGATTTCTAGGTCCCTAGAGGGATAGATTTCAATGTCCCTAGAGGGATTTCTAGGTCCCAAGAGGGATTTCTATGTCCCTAGAGGGATAGATTTCTATGTCCCTAGAGGGATTTCTATGTCGCTAGAGGGATTTCTATGTCCCTAGAGGGATTTCTAGGTCCCTAGAGGGATTTCTAGGTCCCTAGAGGGATAGATTTCTATGTCCCTAGAGGGATTTCTATGTCACTAGAGAGATTTCTAGGTCCCTAGAGGGATTTCAATGTCCCTAGAGGGATTTCTAGGTCCCTAGAGGGATAGATTTCTAGGTCCCTAGAGGGATTTCTATGTCCCTAGAGGGATTTCTAGGTCCCTAGAGAGAGAGAGATTTCTATGTCCCTAGAGGGATTTCTAGGTCCCTAGAGGGATTTCTAGGTCCCTAGAGGGATTTCTATGTCCCTAGAGGGATTTCTAGGTCCCTAGAGGGATTTCTAGGTCCCTAGAGGGATTTCAATGTCCCTAGAGGGATTTCTAGGTCCCTAGAGGGATTTCTAGGTCCCTAGAGGGATTTCTATGTCCCTAGAGGGATAGATTTCTATTTCCCTAGAGGGATTTCTATGTCCCTAGAGGGATTTCTATGTCCCTAGAGGGATTTCTAGGTCCCTAGAGGGATAGATTTCTATGTCCCTAGAGGGATTTCTAGGTCCCTAGAGAGATTTCTAGGTCCCTAGTGAGAGAGATTTCTATGTCCCTAGAGGGATTTCTAGGTCCCTAGAGAGAGAGATTTCCATGTCCCTAGAGGGATTTCTAGGTCCCTAGAGGGATTTCTAGGTCCCTAGAGGGATAGATTTCTATGTCCCTAGAGGGATTTCTATGTCCCTAGAGAGATTTCTAGGTCCCTAGAGGGATTTCTATGTCCCTAGAGGGATTTCTAGGTCCCTAGAGGGATTTCTAGGTCCCTAGAGGGATTTCTATGTCCCTAGAGGGATAGATTTCTATGTCCCTAGAGGGATTTCTATGTCCCTAGAGGGATTTCTATGTCCCTAGAGGGATTTCTAGGTCCCTAGAGGGATTTCTATGTCCCTAGAGGGATAGATTTATATGTCCCTAGAGGGATTTCTATGTCCATAGAGGGATTTCTATGTCCCTAGAGGGATTTCTAGGTCCCTAGAGGGATAGATTTCTATGTCCCTAGAGGGATTTCTAGGTCCCTAGAGGGATTTCTATGTCCCTAGAGCGATAGATTTCTATGTCCCTAGAGGGATTTCTATGTCGCTAGAGGGATTTCTATGTCGCTAGAGGGATTTCTAGGTCCCTAGAGGGATAGATTTCTAGGTCCCTAGAGGGATTTCAATGTCCCTAGAGGGATTTCTAGGTCCCTAGAGGGATAGATTTCTAGGTCCCTAGAGGGATTTCAATGTCCCTAGAGGGATTTCTAGGTCCCTAGAGGGATTTCAATGTCCCTAGAGGGATTTCTAGGTCCCTAGAGGGAGAGATTTCTATGTCCCTAGAGGGATTTCTAGGTCCCTAGAGGGATTTCTAGGTCCCTAGAGGGATTTCTAGGTCCCTAGAGGGATAGATTTCTATGTCCCTAGAGGGATTTCTATGTCCCTAGAGAGATTTCTAGGTCCCTAGAGGGATTTCTAGGTCCCTAGATTGATTTCTAGGTCCCTAGAGAGAGAGATTTCTATGTCCCTAGAGGGATTTCTAGGTCCCTAGAGGGATTTCTAGGTCCCTAGAGGGATTTCTAGGTCCCTAGAGGGATTTCTAGGTCCCTAGAGGGATTTCTAGGTCCCTAGAGGGATTTCTAGGTCCCTAGAGGGATTTCTAGGTCCCTAGAGGGATAGATTTCTATGTCCCTAGAGGGATTTCTATGTCCCTAGAGAGATTTCTATGTCCCTAGAGAGATTTCTAGGTCCCTAGAGGGATTTCAATGTCCCTAGAGGGATTTCTAGGTCCCTAGAGGGATTTCTATGTCCCTAGAGGGATAGATTTCTATGTCCCTAGAGGGATTTCTATGTCGCTAGAGGGATTTCTATGTCCCTAGAGGGATTTCTAGGTCCCTAGAGGGATTTCTAGGTCCCTAGAGGGATAGATTTCTATGTCCCTAGAGGGATTTCTATGTCACTAGAGAGATTTCTAGGTCCCTAGAGGGATTTCAATGTCCCTAGAGGGATTTCTAGGTCCCTAGAGGGATAGATTTCTAGGTCCCTAGAGGGATTTCTATGTCCCTAGAGGGATTTCAATGTCCCTAGAGGGATTTCTATGTCCCTAGAGGGATTTCTATGTCCCTAGAGGGATAGATTTCTATGTCCCTAGAGGGATTTCTATGTCCCTATAGGGATTTCTATGTCCCTAGAGGGATTTCTATGTCCCTAGAGGGATTTCTATGTCGCTAGAGGGATTTCTATGTCGCTAGAGGGATTTCTAGGTCCCTAGAGGGATTTCTAGGTCCCTAGAGAGAGAGATTTCTATGTCCCTAGAGGGATTTCTAGGTCCCTAGAGAGAGAGATTTCTATGTCCCTAGAGGGATTTCTAGGTCCCTAGAGGGATTTCTAGGTCCCTAGAGGGATTTCTAGGTCCCTAGAGGGATAGATTTCTATGTCCCTAGAGGGATTTCTATGTCCCTAGAGAGATTTCTAGGTCCCTAGAGGGATTTCTATGTCGCTAGAGGGATTTCTAGGTCCCTAGAGGGATTTCTAGGTCCCTAGAGGGATTTCAATGTCCCTAGAGGGATTTCTAGGTCCCTAGAGGGATTTCTAGGTCCCTAGAGGGAATTCTATGTCCCTAGAGGGATAGATTTCTATGTCCCTAGAGGGATTTCTATGTCCCTAGAGGGATTTCTATGTCCCTAGAGGGATTTCTAGGTCCCTAGAGGGATTTCTATGTCCCTAGAGGGATAGATTTATATGTCCCTAGAGGGATTTCTATGTCCATAGAGGGATTTCTATGTCCCTAGAGGGATTTCTAGGTCCCTAGAGGGATAGATTTCTATGTCGTTGGAGGGATTTCTAGGTCCCTAGAGGGATTTCTAGGTCCCTAGAGAGAGAGATTTCTATGTCCCTAGAGGGATTTCTAGGTCCCTAGAGAGAGAGATTTCTATGTCCCTAGAGGGATTTCTAGGTCCCTAGAGGGATTTCTAGGTCCCTAGAGGGATTTCTAGGTCCCTAGAGGGATAGATTTCTATGTCCCTAGAGGGATTTCTATGTCCCTAGAGAGATTTCTAGGTCCCTAGAGGGATTTCTATGTCCCTAGAGGGATTTCTAGGTCCCTAGAGGGATTTCTAGGTCCCTAGAGGGATTTCAATGTCCCTAGAGGGATTTCTAGGTCCCTAGAGGGATTTCTAGGTCCCTAGAGGGATTTCTATGTCCCTAGAGGGATAGATTTCTATGTCCCTAGAGGGATTTCTATGTCCCTAGAGGGATTTCTATGTCCCTAGAGGGATTTCTAGGTCCCTAGAGGGATTTCTAGGTCCCTAGAGGGATAGATTTCTAGGTCCCTAGAGGGATTTCAATGTCCCTAGAGGGATTTCTAGGTCCCTAGAGGGATTTCAATGTCCCTAGAGGGATTTCTAGGTCCCTAGAGGGATAGATTTCTAGGTCCCTAGAGGGATTTCTATGTCCCTAGAGGGATTTCTAGGTCCCTAGAGGGATAGATTTCTAGGTCCCTAGAGGGATTTCTATGTCCCTAGAGGGATTTCTATGTCCCTAGAGGGATTTCTATGTCCCTAGAGGGATTTCTATGTCCCTAGAGGGATAGATTTCTATGTCCCTAGAGGGATTTCTATGTCGCTAGAGGGATTTCTATGTCCCTAGAGGGATTTCTAGGTCCCTAGAGGGATTTCTAGGTCCCTAGAGGGATAGATTTCTATGTCCCTAGAGGGATTTCTATGTCATTAGAGAGATTTCTAGGTCCCTAGAGGGATTTCAATGTCCCTAGAGGGATTTCTAGGTCCCTAGAGGGATAGATTTCTAGGTCCCTAGAGGGATTTCTATGTCCCTAGAGGGATTTCTA
Source organism: Troilus luridus (assembly GCA_964056705.1). NCBI lineage: Eukaryota > Metazoa > Arthropoda > Insecta > Hemiptera > Pentatomidae > Troilus > Troilus luridus. Next base: position 304,944 of record CAXKTH010000089.1, read on the forward strand.
TGTCCCTAGAGGGATTTCTATGTCCCTAGAGGGATTTCTATGTCCCCAGAGGGATAG